>CM077239.1:87500-102500 GCA_039654775.1 Spinibarbus caldwelli
CAGTCATCAGTATTATTGATGGAGAGACAATGACCAATTGATTTTAATATTATTTCATTATTTCATTAGTGTAATTTACAGTTCAAATGTATGTTTTATAAAAGCTTCCCTCTCTCTCTCTCTCTCACACACACACACACACACACACACACAGAGCAGTGCAACTGAGAATATTGCCTGTTATTTTCTCCTGCAGTGTCTAATTCAAGGACGGTGGGAAGAAGTTCTCAAGGTCAGCGAGAGAGTATGTGTCCCAAACAGGCTAATCAGAGCAGCGTCCCCTCAGAGGAAACCACACACACACACACACAAGCACGCACACACACACGCACGCACACACACAATCACACACACACACGCACACACACAATCACTCTCTCACTCTCACACACACACACATTCACACACACTATCACACACACACTCACGGCCTCCAGAGACTCGGCTGCTCTTTTTGCCCACACTGCATCTACTGCAAACAAATCAGGGGAGAGTTGTGTGGAGCCGAGGGAAGACGGGCCCCGAGACCACAGGGACTCTGTGTGTGTGTGTGTGTGTGTGTGTGTGTGTGTGTGTGTGTGTGTGTGTGTGTGTGTGTGTGTGTGTCGCTGCAGCCGGACTCCTCGCGCATGTCCGTCAGACAGCAGCTCATGTCGGACGCCGCTGATCTTGCGGTCATCATTTATTCATGCTGAGCGCGGCTGAGCGGTCGCTGTTGCTCGCTGCTGAAACCCGTGGCTCAACATTCAACATCTTTACTCAAATTGTGCCTGATCTGCCCGTTTAATAATGCATCGCTTGGTTTTTTGTTATGTTAAAAAGCTGCTTTTTGCTCTGTTTGCAGGACTGTAATGCCGTGTGACACTGCCTCCCTACAGTCCCGCCTGTGGCCCGGAGACAGGAACGCCGCTCCAGTGATTGACAAGGACAAAAAGAGGTGTGATCCCATTTATGTTTCTGAATCGTCAACCGCAGCGATGGGAGACGGGAATGACAGCTGGGACTGTAACTTTGAGCGTGAGAGGTAAGGACTTCAACGAGACGATCGTGATCACAATCCAGGAACGCGATCAAGGCGAGAAAATCTTGTGCTGAGGATTTTAATTATTTATCAGGACACTGTGTTCCGTTCCGACGAAGCGAGAGTAAAAGCGCCAAACTCTTATTTCGATACGCGTGTTACCTTCTTGCCTTTAGCAAAGGTGCAAATGTCGTACAGCCCAGGTTCGACATTTTACACTCACCGACAGCTTTGGCTACTGAATGTTTACAGGCCGTTCAGAACTTCAGCTACTCAAAACAAAACAACAGAAATAAACCAGATTAGCAAACTGCTTAGACTGAAATATATTTATTATTAACTGAAACGCTTTCCGTTTTACTGAAGTCAATGATTGTTTGCAGATACCATAAAAAAAAAATAAAAATAAAAATAAAAATAAAAAATTCTTTGAGACTTCTTTTAAAAAACAGCATTTGTTGTAATTTCCCATGCACGTTTTATTCTGGATTTACGCATTATTCTGTACTCATGCTTGTTTTAGAACCATGTTATTCTGCACTTATGTGTTAATCTGTACTCACATTATTCTGTACTCACGCTTCCTTAAGTTGAAGGTGGCAGTCCAGAACATGAATCTACTCAATAGTGTAAAGTTCACTTCAAGAATGAACAAAGTGGCATCAATGAATTTGAATTTAGGTGTTTGAGAAAATGCATGTTTTTATTTATTGTTATAATTATTATTTCATACTACTTAATTTAAGCCACAAAATACACTATTTTTAAGTGTGCATACACACTTACAGAAAACTGTATGTTCACACTGTGAAGATGTTTCTAATTTGCAAGGCTCTTTTATCAATCTCTTTTATCGCCAATACTGGCTAGCGAGTTGATTTGTGTTACTTGCCATAGTAGATTTTCATTTCTAGCCCTGCATGAAGCTGTGAAATATATTACTGCTGGAGTGATGAGGCTCAACCTGATGAACTTATGAGGAGCTGTCTGAGCAGTTTTAATGAGAGCTGATTAAGTTATGTTCGTTAACCGCTGAGCGATGATGTGTCTATGCTTTAGTTTGTGTCGAGGCCCAGCAGGCCTCTACATTGTTCTACATCTGAAATCAACAGAGGGACAGAATTCAACTCCACATATACAGAGCATAAAGCGTTAGCCGTTCATCACCATAAACTGGAGATCACGTGAGGAAAACACCGAGTAAGAACAAGCATTTCACTAGATAAACCTGATGATGAGAGCAGAACACATCTGCTTTACTGTCCTTCCATTTTCCCCCCATAGTTCTTCTCTTATGCACACGTAAAGATGAAAGGTGTAAAGGTCAGATTAAGGTTGTCTGGTTACATGATCAGTCTCAGATGATGATGATGGTGTTACAGTGAGGATGATAATGATGATGCCCAGAGCAGCAGCTGTATTCAAATGCACAGGCCCCCGGTGCAGGAAAATAAGCACCTGTCATGCGCCAAGCCAAGTGTTAAGTGCAGAAATTGTGGAGGCGCGGCTGCTGTTTCTGCAGGCGGTGTTTGGGTGGCAGTGCGGCAGGAGCTGAGGGGCATCATGGCAACTGTTATTTACTGGTCGTCTGCCTCATTTCCCACAATTCAGTCTGGCTGCGTTACACGCGCTGAGGGGCTGAAATCCCTCCGTGTCGAGGCTGCAGGATAAAAAAGACGACAAACATTTAGATCATTTATTCAGGCTGTGTGGCGTCGTCCTCTGGCCGCAATGATGCCGTTCCCTCTGGTGCGGCTCTGACACTGGGATTTACAACAGCGTAAAACTAACTTCACATGAAGCCGCAAACATATGCAAATATGTAAAATCTCTGAGAAGATGATACACTTCACTTGTATAATAACATAAAATCACCTGTTCTTAGTAGTCTAGCACAAACAGCAGCATAAATGAAACAGAAAAGCATTTACTGATTTTGATAAGTATTAAAAACACATTTACAATAAATGTATGAGTAAACAGCTAATGCAAAATTCCTATGTATTCCTTTGGATTCATATAATGTGTCAGATTCATATATCAATTTATTTTCTTGCCTTTTGTTCCAATCATAGCCATGTATAATTAGGTCTTCATCTCCACCTAGTGGAGAACTGAGGAATCACAGTTACAGCAGCAGGACTGGTGGGACCGTCTCTGCAAACTGTTCTATAAACTAACGTCCTTAAAACTGAACTAAAAAACAAAAATCCATGAATCAATCAGTCTGTGAGTGAAGGCCACCTGCTGGTTCCCATATACTCCCATACAATTCCCATATATACTCCCATATAATACTCCCTTATATTCCCATATAAGAGTGTCTCCTGTGCTCATACTGATGTGTGTTTGCATCACATCAGCTGGAAAGAATAAAGGAGATTCCCCACCACAGAATGTCAGAAAAGCACTACATGAATTAAATATATATATATATATATTGACTCTCTACATTTGAATCATTAAATCAAAGAAATTGCTGTTTTTGTGAAATTACTGAAATAAACTTATTGAAACCATGAAGAAGTCTGTGAGCAGTTAGTTAGTTGCTCCAGAGGATCCTGTTACTCTGGTAAGAGTGAAAAATGACGCTTCTGTAGAAGTCTTCAATGTGATCAGAAAACGTTGAAGAAGACGCCTTGTTCTGCCCCTACAGGAACAACAGCACTGTCACCAGCAGATCCATCACTGAAAGACCACTGACCTGCCAGAGCGGACCGGCTGTTACTGATCTGAGGTCAGAGAAGAATGAATGTTAAACTGCGTATGTGGCCTGTCAGAGAAATTCAAAATAACACATTGGTTATCTAACCCTAACCCACTTTATTTGGCTAAACATTTAAGTTTTTTTTTTTTTTTTTTTTTTTTTTTTACTCATGAAGGAATCGGGTAAAGGTAATAGAAAGTAAAGGTAACATATGCCTGCTGACATCTCTTTAAACATTTAAAATCATTAGTCTTACACAGCTTTAGGATGATGGTCTCTCAGAAGCGGATGAGAATCACTAAAGCTCCAACATTCAGACATGATTGAACCTTAATATGGGATTTGAGTGAAAATATTCTCTTGTTTCTGTTGTTTCTTGGTGGCAGTTCTGTATCTGTACAGCCCTAAAGATCATGACTGAGTTGTTCTGTTACATCCTTTTTGTTGCTTTTGTAAACCATTTCTACACACGAACAGTTCGATCTATATGTGAAATGCGTTTGATCTGAAATAAGCCTGTGAATCTCAAAAGTTTCAACAGATTTTCTTTACTGAAATTATTACTTATTTTAATTTACTGAAAGTCTGCATGATTATTCACAGAAAAGGCACATTGTGTGCTTCTCTTTAACTGCCACACTTGCATTTGGACCAACAGTTTGTTGAGAATCAGGCAATAACGAATCCTGAAGCATGTTTACATGTACAACAAAATGCAGAATCTGTGTGACAACGCAAGAAAGACACATTTACAAACTGCTAGTTAATTATCTGGTTTTGACATTTGAAACGTAAGCAAACACGTGTTAGGACGTGGTGAAGCGTGTAATCTAATGTAATGAGCAAAAGTCTAGTTGATTGCTGACTGTTTATGATTTTTCAGAGGTAAAAGAGCACTGTTGAGGGTGTAATCCATTAAGTTTACCCAGTGTCAGACTGTGATTGTAAATGCACTCACTATCAGTCAGTTGCTCTGCTTTTACATCCAGGAGATGTCAGTCTTTTAGCAGCTGTGTGTTTGGAGGATATGTGTTTAGTAGGAATAATCTCAAAAGCAGAATAATCTTTTTCCTGACTTTTTGATATAAAGTCCATGAATAGTCTTTATTAGAGCTTTGGAAATCTTGTTGCGCTCAGATGCTGAAGTTGTGTTTGTTATGTGATGATTTGTGCTTAATTCTGAGTGTTTTGCAGATCCTCAGTCTGTTCATGTGCTGGAACACAGATGAGCAGAACAGACACAATGACAGGAGGCCACAGCTGTGTCAAAAGTTTAAATACACCATGCACAATCTGCAAAATAATATATTTTACAAAAACAATGTTTGCATATAGTCCACATGACAAAATGATAGCTGAATTTATAACCTGTTCATAAGTTTACATACGCTTGATTCTTAATACTGTCTAGATGATCCATAAGGTTTTTTTTTGTTGTTGTTGTTTATGACATCGGTATTGGACAGCAAATTAAAACTGACAATAGATGCTGAATTGACATTGAATTTTGGTCACCCGATGTCGCAACTGACCTTTAACCAAATATCAACTTATGACATTGTGTTTCTGCTGGGTATGCTTCTGAGATCCATCTTTTCACACTGAGGACAGTTGAGGGACTCAGTTATTACAAAAGCTTTAAACATTCACTGATTCTCCAGAAGGAGACATGATGCATTAAGAGATGTATTTATATAAAATTTTGCAGATTCTGCAAGGTGCATGAAAACTTTTGACCACAACTGTATGTCCTGAGTGTTACTGAATTTACAGTGAAGTGAAAACACTTCAACAACACATTCGCTCCCATCAAAAGCATTTATGTTGAGTATTGTGTTTGTTAATTTGTGGGTTTGTTCACTCAGTAAAGCACATACAGACTCTCAATCTCTTGCTTTGGCCTTTAATGATTCTCCACAGCAGTGCACACATCAGCCTCTGTTTCTCCTGATGAGCACATTTGTAACCTTCCAACCCTTTTTATTTAAACATTATGACATGTAAATGCTCCGTTGGAAGAGTATTTTCAGGAGTCTGTCAGAGTGAAATATTGTTAATTGAAGAACATTCTGTAAAGGACATTTTTATTGCTGTTCTTGTCATAATTGTTTTTCTTTCCCCTTTAAAAATAAACTCATGCTGAAACGAAACACGTGCTGTATGTGTTTGTCTGCAGTGAAATGAGACAGAATAAAATCCCACAGAAGTAGGAAATAAAGCGTTCCCTGAACATTGCACGACGAAAGGATCGGGCTGTAGTGTTTGAGGAAGAAGACGACGAGGGAAGAGGTGTTTCTCCGGGCCCTTTCTCCGCTTTCATTATTTATTTCCTTATTAACTGCGATCAAAACATTGATGGTCGATCACCCGCCGCTGAGCTCGACACCCGCGGAATATCGTGCAGTATTTGTCGTCGGTGAGAGTGTGTGTCGCGATGGCTCGCCCTCGGCCCCGGGAATATAAAGCTGGAGACCTGGTTTTCGCCAAGATGAAGGGATACCCGCACTGGCCGGCGAGGGTGAGTACGAGCAGCAGCCGAGCGCCGCGGCGCGGAGGCCGGTTACCGGAGCGGACAGCGGCCGCTGCACACACGCCCCCCGCGGGGCTCCATCCGCGAGCAAATACGGGCAAAAACGGAGGGAAAGGGATCTTAATGCACCGTAATGCATCAGTAAAAGCCTCCGACGCGCGGATCGACAGCGCGAAAGCGTGTTTTTGTGTCTACAGTCAAAACGATCCGCTCGTTCTCGTCGTTCGGGGCTCTGCGTTATTTTAGTCGTTTATGTTTGAGTCTCGGGACGGGTCTGGTTCGGAGTGGCTCGGCTGTGTGTTGGGTCTGTTGGTGTGTGTTTGAGGGCTGATGGTGTTATTGGGCAGCAGCTGCTCCTCATCTGGGCCGCTCGGCCCGCGGGACAGAAACCATTTCATTCAGAACCGCCTGAGTGACGAGAAGAACCGAACTCCTCCGAACTCGACCGCGCGTCAGTGCGAACCGAGCCGAACCGTTGTGTGTGTGTATGATGATCTGGGCCCAGAATAGCGTTTTAGTTTCAGCTTCATTTCAAACCAGCCCACCGTGTTCTCGGATCAGTTCGGGACGCCGTGAGATCAGGATCCACAAAGTGCTTCTTCAAGTCTCCCAGCAGCGTGTTCTTTAAAGAAAACAAGCGTGTAAAGATGTAATGTGTCTATAATGTGTATAAGTTCATGGATGAAAACCTGTTTAAGACTGGCATTCAGAATGATGTTACTGATCAGAGTTTAACTGTCTGTTTCCTCCTGATTTTTCAGATCGATGAGCTGCCAGAGGGAGCCGTGAAGCCACCAGCTAATAAATACCCCATCTTCTTCTTCGGTACCCATGAGACGTAAGTCTTGAGTGTGTTTGTGATTGAGTGATGTGTGTAAAGCAGCAGTAATCAGCACCAGTGTCTCCACAGTGCCTTCCTGGGCCCTAAAGACCTGCTGCCCTACAAGGAGTACAAAGACAAGTTTGGCAAATCAAACAAGAGAAAAGGGTTTAATGAAGGCCTGTGGGAGATCGAGAACAACCCTGGTGTCAAATTCACCGGTTTCCAGGTGAGTACAGCGTCGGTATGAGCCTATCTGACCGCACCTGTGTCCGTCTGACCGCACCTGTGTCCGTCTGACCGCACCTGTGTCCGTCTGACCGCACCTGTGTCCGTCTGACCGCACCTGTGTCCGTCTGAGCGGACCTGTGTCTGTCTGAGCGGACCTGTGTCTGTCTGAGCGCACCTGTGTCCGTCTGACCGCACCTGTGTCCGTCTGACCGCACCTGTCCGTCTGACCGCACCTGTGTCTGTCTGAGCGCACCTGTGTCTGTCTGAGCGCACCTGTGTCCGTCTGACCGCACCTGTGTCCGTCTGACCGCACCTGTGTTTGTCTGACCGCACCTGTGTGTCTGACCCACGCCTGTGTCAGTCTGAGTGCACCTGTGTCCGTCTGACCGCACCTGTGTCTGACCGTGCCTGTGTGTCTGACCGCACCTGTGTCTGACCGTGCCTGTGTGTCTGACCGTGCCTGTGTCTGACCGCACCTGTGTGTCTGACCGCACCTGTGTGTCTGACCGCACCTGTGTGTCTGACCGCACCTGTGTCTGACCGTGCCTGTGTGTCTGACCGTGCCTGTGTGTCTGACCGTGCCTGTGTCCGTAGGTGGTGCAGCAGCAGAGCTCGTCTGAGACTGAGGGAGAAGGAGGGAATGCGGCTGATGCGAGCAGTGAGGGAGACTCAGGGGCCGAGGAGGAGGAGGGCAAGATGAAGAGTGACAAGGTCGGATCTAAGCGGAAAAAAAGCGCATCCTCAAAGGTACCCGAGTGACTTTTTAACCGTTAACTGAGTTTCGTGTCCAGATATATTTTATGTTTACAGCAGAATCGTGTGAACATTGAGCAGCAAAAGTCAAACTCCATCAGTGTTTAGAAACCGGGGACCGGACTCATGATCCAGATACAGGATCTGCGTTATTCAGTCGTGTGTTCGTTGATCATATGATACGATCCAGTCATGTTACAGATGAACACGTTCAGCTGAGGTGATGCTGAAGGTCACTTCAGGCTCCAGGTCAGCAGGGGGCAGAATAAGCACAGCATTACCGTAAACCGCTGTGTGAGACCGAGACGATAGAATGAACACATCACACTGAGTCTGAGATCAGAGAGATCTGCATCCACACCTGAATCTCCGTCTCTGCTGAAGTGAATGCAGATCTGTTCTGCGCTGAGCAAACCTCTCGCTGAGCCCTCACTTAGCAACAGCTGTTGCCTAGCAACAGAGTCCCGCGCGTTCATATATGTAGGGAAGGTTAGTGAGCGACTAGCGTAGTGTAGCGGCGTGTGAGAGATCAGACTGAGGCGCGCAGCAGCACAGATGTGAAAATGAAGCCTGTTTTCACTCTGACCTTCTTCTAGATGTCGTCCAAGCTGTCCAGGAAGGGTTCAGATGAAGACCTGGAGAAGGATGGCAAAGACGAGCAGAAGAGCGGATCAGAGGCTGGTGACCATGACAACAACATCCAGAACTCATCAGACAAGACGTGCAGTCAAGGGGTAAGCGCAATTAACATGATTTCATCAAGTCAAGGGACTTTTACTTTTTTAGCGCTTTATACAACATATCGTATTAGAGCAGCTTAGTGTTTCAGTAATGCAAACATCTCTGAGTTCATCAGGGGCATAAACACAGCCACTGTCTTAAAAACTAGTTTGACCAACTAGTAGTTAGCCAAGAGGTGATCAGACTTAATTTTGTATTCAAATTAGACCATTCTCACTTTTTATAACTGACTTTTAAAAACTTATGTTAGATGACTAATGTTTTAAGACTATTCTAAGGCCCCTGGTTTTCATTTATAACCATGTTATGCTTTATAAATACACAATAACAGTGGCTAATTACAATCTGCACTCACACTCCTGCCTAAAATCAGGCGAGGTGTGACGAGCGGAGCTTTCGAGTGTTTGGTCAGCTCACAGATGAGTGTGACGTCAGGGTTCAGAGCAAATGAGGAATGTTCCTCGAGAGAGTGAGTGAGAGAGTGAGAGAGTGTGAGAGAGAGAGCGAGAGAGAGTGAGAGAGTGTGTGAGAGAGTGAGAGAGACAGAGAGAGAGAGTGAGAGTGTGTGTGAGAGAGACAGAGAGAGAGAGTGAGAGTGTGTGTGAGAGAGAGAGTGAGAGAGAGCGAGAGAGAGTGAGAGAGACAGAGAGAGTGAGAGAGTGTGTGAGAGAGTGAGAGAGACAGAGAGAGTGAGAGTGTGTGTGAGAGAGACAGAGAGAGAGAGCGAGAGAGAGTGAGAGAGACAGAGAGAGTGAGAGAGTGTGTGAGAGAGTGAGAGAGACAGAGAGAGAGAGTGAGAGTGTGTGTGAGAGAGAGAGAGAGTGTGAGAGAGAGAGTGAGAGACAGAGAGAGAGAGTGAGAGTGTGTGAGAGAGAGTGAGAGAGACAGAGAGAGAGTGAGAGAGTGTGTGTGAGAGAGTGAGTGTGAGAGAGAGAGAGAGACAGAGAGAGTGAGAGAGAGAGAGTGAGTGAGTGAGTGTAGTCCATGTGACGCAGCAGAACGAGTGTCTGACGGCTGCTTTCTCTCTTTCAGCAGAATCTGTCGCTCCGAGAGGATCACTAGACGACTGTCGGACGCCGACTCGTCACGCTGATATGTGATATTGTAAATGCATCTTATGACACTGATCGCTTGCAAACTCCCACACATTATTATCTGGTTCAGTCACACACACACACACACACACGCACACAGAAAAACCCGACGTCCAGGAGCACCACGTAAACGACCCTCATTCGTCTCTGCTGTTTTGATTTAGAGGTTTAGCTTTAGCCTCAAACACCGAAGCGTTCAGATCTCTCAGTCATTCCTCTCGTGTCACGCTGCAGATTTCTTTCTTTCGCAATGAACAAACACACCATAGGTCAGACATTCGTCTGTTAAACGACTCAGCCATCTTTCACGCTTTTACATAATCAGAGAAAAAAGAGTGGAAACCGTAGAATCCGTATGAAGTATCGTGCACAAACAGTTGCTGTAACTCCATTTATCTCTGTACATTTGATTTGGGTGTAGATCCTAGGAGCTCTGTACTATTATCCCAACGCTAGAGGTACTGCTCATCTTTTTAAGACGTGAAATATCCGTTCGTGTGTCAGTGGGTTGGTTGTTTTCTAGCCTTTCTAGTGGCATGCCGGCTTCTGTTTCCATTCCGTAGCTCCGTTCCGTTCTGATGATGTTCTTCTGTCTGTCTGTTTCGTCAGATGGCGCCAATCCTTTCCTCTTCCCGACGGAAAACGTGCCCTTGATTTATGTTTTTATTTCTTATCTTTGTTTATATAAAGAATATATTCTATTTATTTTTATGATAGTAGATGACACGTCTGTGGTAAATTCGCACTCACCAATGTGGTTTTTATTTCGTTCGGATTTTTATTGCCCTCATACATGTTGCATTTTCAAGGTTTGTAGCTACATGTAAACTGTTTTTCCTGTTTATTGACAAGAATTTTACAGAATAAACTCATTGGAATGCAAGTGGTTTTCTGTTTTCTGTCTTTATGTAGTAGTGCTCAGTAGGACACCTACAGTGTTCGTTTGTTCATCTCAGTGTGAATCTTAGCAAATTTGGGTCTCTGTGTCAAACTCTGAATCTTCTCCCCCCTGATCGAGAGTCCAGTGGTTTCGTTTTCCTCAAGCACTCATCAGATCCTCACCAAATGTGCCTTAAGTCATCTTCAGACTAATGTGGCCAAAGGTTGTTTTGATATATCAAATCATTCTTATTTAATGCATCAGAATTTATTTTTGGCTGGTATCTTCTGAATTGTTTAGCCTGAAATAATGAGACTGGTCTTTTTTTTTTTGGCAGAGTTAAATGATACCCAGTGCTTCCCAGTCATTTTGCACATTAGTACTATTTTCTGTAAAATGAGTTTTACAAATGTGTTTGCATATCATAATGAAGCTTGCATATGTGTAGGTATGTATGTAACGTGTATATATAGATATGAAAATATATTTGAAAATTCATTTGCTGTTTTTGATTGATTTGAGAGTCAGACGTATTGCCTGTCCACCAGTTTGAGTTTCATTGCAAACATTCATATTCACCAAATTTGGCTCAGATCTTCATCAGACCATGATGGAAAAAAGGTGTTTAATTCTTTTTGATATATCAAACCATTCTTGATTATGGCTTTTTTTTTACAGATCTGCTACTGTTGTTCATGACTCTATGATTGCAGGTATGTTAACATTTAATACTGTAGGCTTTCCACAGTCAGGATGAAATGTATAAATGTAAATACTAGACTATATCAAAACAAATCTCTGGTTAAATGCCCATTTCTAGAGCATGTGAACACAGTAACGGTCACTCGTCAGAGCTGTGTGTTTTGTATTTGTGTGTGGAACTGTTGCATGAACTGTAGTAAATGTGCACAGATGAACTCAATCATGGTATTATTATTATTATTATTATTATTCAGCATTAGGGGCATTTATTCAGTAGTGTTTGTCCAGTGGTCATATTTACAGTTATGTAAGGACAGCATCTTGCATTTTGTTGGAGAACTACTTTATTTCTCCACATTTATGAAATGATGTGTGTATTTCAGCATTATGTTCATCTCAGAGTGACGAGAGAAACTGACAGAAAGTTCATGATTAGCTTAATAGATTCACAAGTCTGAAAACAATCAAACCCTGTTTTTTGATTCTGCAGTTCATCACAAGGATGAAGCTGATCCACTGTCTGATCATCTTTAATGTTCTCAGGAGAACCTGAAGTCTGAAAAGACGTCTGATAGAGAAGTCCTGAAGCTCTCTGTAGTGAGCAGCACTGCAGATCCAGCCGTGATTCCACTAGTTGTCACTGCAATCCTAGAAATTTCAGTCTCAGCAGAATCCCTGTAGTCCACTGACATACATTTTTTGTGTGATTTTATCTAGACAGACGTGTAACAACATGTAGAAATATGAAAGAGAGGCAGGAGATGAGTTTGTTTTTCTGCATTATTTTATACAGTAAATTATATTACACACAATAAAATGGGAGTCGTGTTGGTAAAGTCAGTCAATGTCCAGAAAACCCACGTGATCAATCTGAAATCATTTGAGCTGCCACACACCAGTCTCTTCTCGTTCTTCATGTAGTATTTATTGTACATAACATCTGTGAGACTGTAGATGTTTGATTCTTCTGTGCTTCTGTGTTTCCTTCCAGTTGACTGTATTTGTGTGACGAGCTGCTGCCTGAGGCTCAAAATGCTGTTTTAGAGGATAAAAATAGATGAACATCAGCCACACACACCTAAACACACACTCATTCTGGAGCACACATTTAGCACACACACTGTTCTCTCATACTGGAGCACATAATGAACAAACACACACACACACACACACAGAGACAGTGGGATCACTCACACACACACACACACACACACACACACACACAGATACAGTGGGATCACTCTCACACACACACACACACAGATACAGTGGGATCTCACACACACACACAGAGAGAGACAGTGGGATCACACACACACACAGATACAGTGGGATCTCTCACACACACAGAGAGACAGTGGGATCACTCACACACACACACACACACACACACACACACACAGAGACAGTGGGATCACTCACACACACACACACACACAGAGACAGTGGGATCACTCACACACACACACACACACAGAGAGACAGTGGGATCACACACACACACACACACACAGAGAGAGAGAGAGTGGGCTCACACTGGAGCAGCAGCACACGTGTTTGTCTGGCGTCACGTGAGGGATGAAGGGCCGCCAGCGCTGTCACATCACATTCACACTCACTTCACTAGAGCTGAATAATGTCTTTGCTCAGACATGGAGGCTCAAGCATGTTTTCACACCATGTTTCTGTTTGTCCACCAACCTCATCCTTTATTCTGATTAGTGTTTTAATTACACTGATTCTGCTGTGTAATTAATTCATGACTGCAGTTAAGCAGACTATAATGTGTGCACTGTTTCAGTCTGCACTAGCCAGTGAGCTTCCAGAAGTTTCTTAAAGCCTAATGAAGTGAATGTCAGACCTCTAAACCGACTGTGATCCGCTTGAGCAGGTTAGTGAAATAATTCATCAAGCCACATTTAACATCATCAGTCATGTTATGACTGGAGCAAGTGTAGAGGAAACTAGACTAAATAATACTCTAAACTAATACAGCTTAGCGTTCACCTGCTGTGTTTCAGAGTCCAGAGGTGGAAAGTAACGAATTACATTTACTCGCGTTACTGTAATTGAGTAGCTTTTTTGTGTACTTCTACTTTTTAAAGTAATTTTTAAAATCTGTAATTTTACTTTTACTTAAGTATTGTACTTCCCTACATTTTAAAATACATTAATTCCTGAGTAAAAAAAAAAATCGCTCCCTGTAAACTACTGCAGTAAATAATGGGCAGGAGAAACCCCATCATATTCTGCTGAAGTTGAACTCGAAGGAAATGAAGTGAACCCCTGGCCATATTTATGCTCTATTATGCAGTGTAAGCTGTGTTTGCCCAGGGAGACCAAACTAGCAGCTCATAAAATCTCTACATCAACCCTTCGCAAGCATGTAGAGGTAAGGTAAATACTTGCATTGTTGCATTGGTGGTTAAAATGAAGCTTTGACAGTTTAGCAAAAGGTTTTGCGCAAATTAGCCAAAAAGACAGTGGTGCAGGGTGTGCGATATTTATCGTCTGTGATAATATCGTAATTGTTGTTTTAACGATGTACATTATCAGTATTTTGCCAAAAACCAAACAAAACACTCCTTCAGAGTGCTGTGAAGTCTAGTAGATTAGACTTGTGCGCGCGCATTTAGTGGTGGTTTTCCGGACAGGGTTTAAATTAAACCAGGAGTAGGCCTAATCTAGAATAGCTAATCTTTGTTTAAAAAATTACTTTCTGAAACACAGATTAGGTACCGATTACTAACTCCTGGACTATGGAGTCCTGAACTAAAGTAAACTCGATTAATTTAAAACCAACTATGCTAATCTGAATTAGCATGACAGAGATTGCCTATAAAACATGGAATGAACCAAGAAAAGCTTACATTTGTATGGAACTGAGAAGCAAATCCAAGGAAAACAGTAGCAGCGGAAAAAAGCCTGCAATCAACAACAAAAACAAACAAACAAACAAACCACAAATGTTAATGAACAAGGGAAAACTTTTTTAAAGCAAGCAAAGTAAACTGCACACATCAGGTGTCAAATAATAAAAAAGGAATGCCTAGGAATCTCTTTGTAATGAATTCTTGCATAAATTATTGCAATCAGCTGTTGTCAGTTTTATAACATTTTTATTATTATTATTATTTATTATATTATACATAAAGCAGCTGTTTTAAAGATAGATTAGAGAGAGAGAGAGAGAGTTTTTTTACCTTTTAATCTTTCAAAAAAAGTTAAACCAAAATAAATTTTAAAAAATCATAAAAATCTAACTTTTCAACAAAATCACATTATATATTTTTTTCTCTAATACACATTGGCCACAATTATTTGTAGTTCTAGAAATTATTATGAATAAAATGTCTGAAGATCTATATTCCCATTCATAATTACTTTTTTACCGTATTTACTTTTATTTATTTTACTTTTAGCACACCAGGGTGACTAGGAACATGAAATTATTCTGTTTCACAGGAATATAAATATGAGGAACACAAAGGCCAAATTACCTTTATCATCCATCACAATGA
>CM077239.1:107500-117500 GCA_039654775.1 Spinibarbus caldwelli
TTGTGGGGGTCACCTGGAAGAATTGCTACATAGTGGGGACCGCCCTTTCCTATGATCCTAGAGACCTAAAAAAAAATAATCTGACAATATCTAAAAAGCACGTTTAAAAGTATCACTTCAGATTACAAATATTTCACTACAAAAGACACAGTCTTATAAACCTGACACAGTAGTCACTTGTGGGGACCTTTCAGGTTTTGTGTATATCTGGGGTCCGGCAAACACACAACCAGTTTTTGGTCATTGTGGGGACTGAACTCACACTCATTTTATCATTTGTATAAAGTTATCATAAAGAAGTAAATGAACTTCAACATTTTAAATGTGCATTTATTAAAGCAGTTTGTAAAGAGACAATATACTGTGAATAAAATAGGAGCTCCAAACAAAAATACTATTGTTCTGTGTGTTCTAGATGTTCTATTTAATGCAAAGTAAGCTCTACAATGCAACAGAAAGACAGCAACAGGACAGGACACAGATAATAAAAGAATAATATACAAATATACAAATAGGCAATGTATAAATAGCAAAAACAATATTTAATACAGACAATTATGGTGTACAGGTCTGATATGTGCAAATCTGAAAAGAAAAAAGTATGTGTGGTGAATAAATAATTTATAATAGTGTTGTGTGTTCCACGTTAACTCTTGCATAAACTCTTTTATGCCTGTGTTCAAAGATAACACTAATTTGAGTGTAAAAAGACAAAAAATTAAATTCATAAATCCTTCATGACGCACTCTAAACAGTTTCTTATAACTTAGTACCAATAAATACAACAAACAACTTCAGTATAACTCTTGAATGCCTGTGTAAACATGGAAACTAAGTAAGACTCGCCAGTAACTTGTCTCTGAAGAAGATCAGCAACCTCATTTCAGCGAGACAGTTCATGTTTAACTACTAACAAATCATTACATAAATAAGGATCATTTAAACACTTTAGACAATATAAAATAAAACAGAATTGAATTCACAAATTTATAAAGACCCTTGAACAATATATATCAGTGCCTTTGTTTAGTCTCAAGATGCACACCAGTAATGTTTTTCCTAAGGCACGTTTATATAAATGATTTAAATGTCCTAATTGAACTTTGGCCTAATCCTAGCTTCGTCTAAGCCCTGTCTGTGAAACCAGGCCCTGATTTTTAATGTAAAACTTCAAAGCTGCGCACTCTCTATTTTTAAGAGCTAGTGGTTCAGTCTCTATACACCTCACACAGTTTCTGCTTCTGAATGAATTTGATCATGTGCATCTCGGCAGCATGTTTTTCCTATTTGCTCCATGGTATCTTCTTAACGGGACCTGTAAAAAAAAAAAAAATCAATCAATCAATCACATATCTTGCCATTTCAAAACGAGCACTTGCATTGACCACAAGCAGCAGTTTTACAGAACTGTACTGTCATTTTGCATTATTTGTTCAAATGCAATATTTAAGTCAATGCCATCTTGGTTGCTGTCAAAGGATCATAAGATATAAATTGCTGGTTTTTCTGAAGTCACACTGTCCAACAGTGACAGCAGCAGGTAAAGTTACAGCAGGGGCCCGTGTCTCTCTTGCCTCTATTGAGTTTGTACAGACCCCTCGAGCATGTGCTGGGTTTGGTGGGGGGTAATTGAGAATGAATGGGGAAAAGTCACGTAAGAGGAGGCAATACCCATCGTAATATGATTGGATATGGTTACGATTGGCTAATACTGGTTCACGCGATAAATCATTCTGCATCCACAAATCAGTCTAAATGAAAAACAATTATCGGTGTTAATGGAAAGAATAGTTAAAAAGTAAATTAGCCCACTGAGAAATCACCACTTTGCATCAAGTAAAAATCATATTTTAGATGGCTTGAAAACATGATCTGACCAGTAGGAGTGTAGCGGTACACAAACAGGACGGTTCAGTATGTCCCTCGGTTTTGACATCACGGTTTGGTATGATTTCGGTTCAGCAGGGGAAAACTAAACATATGTTCTTTTATATTTTTATTTTTTAATCAAACAGTGGTTTACTGAACAAGTTGTTCTAACTTCTGCTCTAAAATACAGGGAGCCCTTTTACATTTTACTAAAAGTCACAATTAACAACAGAGCCCCAACTTAAATTTAATTAATATTTATTTCTAAATGTAATAATCAACACTCAACTAAAAAAAAAAAAAAAGCAAACGTGAATTGCACATAATGCAGCTTTTAAATTAACTTCTAAATTATAAAATTTCTATTTGTTTCTGAAATATAGGCTATTCATTTATAGGCTACAGTGGCTGTTACAGATTACATTTACATTACATTTAGTCATTTAGCAGACGCTTTTATCCAAAGTGACTTACAAATGAGGACAATGGAAGCAATCAAAATCAACAAAATAGCAATGATATGCAAGTGCTATTTTTTAAATTATATAATAAAAAATTTAAAAAATAGACAGACGTCTTTCTGCGGTTGAAAACTGACTGAGCAATTAAATGAGATGTTCATTCATATTTATTTCTTGTTAAAAGTGGTGGTAAAGAGGAGGGGATGATCGTGTTCACTCTCGCTCCGCTCTGCTGTTGATCAGACTCATTCACACTGCACACGTCTGCGGTGCGTTACGGCTCCGCTTGGGTCAATGCTCGTGTTTATACCAGCTGCGCTGCGGCACGTTTAAGCGGCTCTCCGAGGCGTTTATACAGCGATCTGTCGCGCCACATCAAAGACTGTCAAACACCATTTATTGTTTGAATTTCCTGGAAAAAACTGACATAACTTGAAAGATGAAGTTTCACTCGTGCAGTGTTTAAAACAATGCTGTATTTGTTTGGTACACATGCGTACCGAACCGAAAGACCCGTACCGAAAAAAATTTTAAAGTTGTAAAAATGACAAACACTTCACATTTTGTAATTCTTTACACTTTTCCAGTTATTTTTCCTTAAAATAAACACCTAAATAGAAAAAATATATATATATATTTCTTAGTCTCTGCATGTTCTAATGTGTGAAACAAGGCCTAAAGCATATTCAGTAGGTCTGCACAATGACATTCTTAATGGTTAATTATTGACATTGGTAATGTAATTGTGATAATTACTGTCAATTTATAAAAATTACATTTAATGTTTGTTATTAAGTACAGGTGAGAAATAAAATTGTTTCACATAAAACGTAATTCTATTTTCTGCCTATTTGGATCGATTCACAAATTTCAATAATCTATTTTCTAAAGTGTTACATTTCTTTAACTTCGCTGTATTACTAAATATAACTGATACTTTAAAGTGTTTTATTTGTCACAGAAAACAGTGAAAAAGGACTCAATGCAGTTCTGGCGCCGACGGACAAACAGTCGAAGCACAAATACAAACGGCGCCTCTTAGGGCATATTACTTAAACCTAGGCTACTGTTCCTGGAAAAAGTTTATTTAACTAGTATACTTTTAATATTGTATTAGTCCTACTGTTTATTTATTTTTATTTACCAGGTTTATGTTTGAAAAAGTTTTTTTTTTATTTTTGTATCAAGGAATTTTATTTATGTACCAAGTATTTTTCCTGTTTGTCTCAGGGCTGCTTCGCTTTATTTTGCTTTACTACTACTAGTCTTATGTAATGATTGCATTCAGTTTTGGCATTTGTTTTAAAATAATGAGTTGACTAAAATAAAATAAAACTAGTATCAAGGTTTACATTTAGATTTTTTCTTCAAGATCTATTGAATCAATATCTATCTGACTGTCTATTGCAGTCAAATAGGAAAAGTAGCACAAAACAGTAAACTAGAATCAAATCTATGCATAAAAGAAATTGAAATTTGATTCAAAATCATGAATCATTTTTAAATTGTATCACGACCTCAAGAATCGATCTAATTCCCATAGTATTAAGAGCTGAACTGCCCTCACCCATTATTGTCCTTGTATACATTAGTAATTCAATTTCAAAATCAAAATAAATAGCATGTAATATAAATATTGTTAAAATTATATATATGTATATACTCAACTGCTTTAAACATGCTATAGTAGTCTGGTAAGATGAGGGAAGATGCCACCCTTAAGAACAATGTGAATTTACTTGTAAATTGTAACATATTTAGACAGAAATGTAGCATGTATAGGATGATGACGATGATGCATCAGCCAATGTGATGAGGGAAAGAAACAGAATAATTTGACATTTTTGCTATGACAACTAAATACGTAAATCTAGCATTACAGGGGGTAAGATGTCCTCTTATTTATTCTTCAAAAGAGCACCCCAAGTAAATGACCTCTTATAACATTCTTATTAATATTTTACATTTTTAAATTGTTTTAAAAACTTTGTAACTATAAATACAAAGTCATTCTAAGACTGTGTTGTGGCAATTTAGTTGAATAACTGGTAACAGACAAAGCTGAATCTAAGTAAAAGAGAATCATCTGAAAGTTATTTTTGAATTACAGCATCACATTTAAACCTAAATTCTGTGCCAATTGTGTCCACAGATCCCTCCTTATCAAACAGACAATGTCATAAGCCCTATTCAGACAGGACTAGTTTTCCAGGGGATCATTAGAGAAATTTGTTTCACAGACATGATTTTAACCAAGTCTGTGTTTTCTCACACAACCTCTAATGATTCCAGAGCAAATTACCTTCTGTTTTTTACAGACCCTCCCACCTCTGTAATAAACACGGAGATGTTAGTCCCGTTCGAATCGGTACTTGTAATCACAGATATCGGATAATAAGACCTGTAACTCAAAGGTTGTCCCGTCCGAACAGGGCTACCGACATCGTCAAAATACAACGTCATAGATCACTATTTTCCAGTGACACAAAATTATATCAACCTCAAAACTGTTTTGACTAAATTTCGCAAATGTTGATATTCAGATGAAATAATAAATTTTAGTGTAGCCATTAATTAAATGTGCTGTGATGAGATTTTGTGCTGTCTATAATCAAGAAAATTAAGGTCAGTGTGGAGGGTCACCTTGCCTCATCTTACCCTACATGTGTTATGAACATAAGCTTGTACATATGCACTTGTCAGTCAGCCATAATCACAAAATTATCTACAAAAAAAATAAATAAATTAAAAAAAAAGACCACACCTTTCTTTCTTCTGAACGCTGGGTCTGCTGGAAGTGTACCGCCATCTTCTTCACATACAGTGTGCTGTGGTGAGGATAATTTAGTGGACTCTGAAAGTAGAAATAAAGCCAGTCTGATCATTGACAAATCTCTGCATTAAGTTGACTAACTATTAATCATTTGGGTTTTTTTTTTTTGTTTTAATTTATTTATTTTTTTCCCTAAGTGCTGTTTTTAGTGAAGTCTTTCAACTAACTGAGGATAAAGTGTGACGGTTTAAAAAGACTGTATATTCCAAATAAACTATGTACGTGTCACTATTTTTTTTCTTCTTTAGTCTCATAAATGAAGGCTGTGCCTCAATCTAAATATGTGCTATTTTTGACAAATATCGAAATGTGACTCATGCTGGCAAAATTAACGTGAATGCACAGTCTAATTTTGAGCTACAGGCAAAAAAAAAAAAAAAAAAAAAAAGGGAAAAAAACTGTTGAATCAATTTTAGTTGAATTTGAGGATTTCACAAAAATGAGTTCATTAAGCCCTTGTCTAGTGATCCCAATGTTCCGAACAGTAATTAAACATCTAAAATGACCTTTATTTGTGCATTTTCTCTGCTCCCTTCTCGAGCTGATTGACATCCGCAGCGCCTGATCCCGATAAATATACACATATACACAGAATTACAGTATAATCTGCTATGTCTAAAGTGAACGTTTAGGGAACTGTTGGGGAACAAACATCTGATGAGTAACATTATCTTAGATCCATGCATTACAGTAGGTCTAATATACAGGCCGTCTGTCGCATTAATGTTAATCAAACAAAAATGAAAAGAGGGAATCACTCACTGCTTGTGATTGAACTGCTTTTGTAGTTTTAATAATAAATTTATTTGTAATGAACACACTAAAGAGACTTTTACATTTGAGTATTTGTTTTTCTTACTTGAGTGCTTTTGTTTACATGAAAAATGGAAGAGTTAATGCATTTTGTTTCTTATATTTGTTCTACTGTTTTTTTTGCATCTGTTCTTATTTATAATAACAAAGATAAAATAAAAATAGCTATATGGTGATTATTACTGCAGTAATTATTAATTATTAATTATTATTATAATTATTATAAGAAAAGAATTGGAGGGGAAAAAAGCAACGCTGTTAGGTGATTTTGCTTTGGAACCGTCAGAAAACCTTAACTCGATTTTTCTCAGAATTAACTTCAAACGGGTGTAGCTCAGTCATTTTTCATCCGATTCCAACAAATCATATATCATTTTGAAGGTCTTTTAATGTTTAATGTAAAGTTTTACATTATCAGATATGATTATTATCAGAGAATGATGATGATGATGATTATTATTATTATTATTATTATTATTATTATTATTATTAAATGCTGTTTGACCTCAAGACTAAAAATAACATTTAAAATAGTAATAATAATTATGATGATGATTATTATTATTATTATTATTATTATTATTATTATTATTATCATCATTATAAATGCTGTTTGACCTCAAGACTAAAAATAACATTTAAAATAATAATAATTAAAAATAAACGCTGTTTGACTTCAAGACTGGAACCAACTAACTGACTAATTTATTAATTAATTAACTAACTAACTGAATGCTATAATAAAGATAATACAACTATTAGTTAGAAACCATTACTTATAGACCGGGTCCCCACTACGCTGTGTTTCACATGACTCTCCATTAACACTCTACAGGACCCCACAACATCACACCAGAAACAGTGTGTGTGTGCTGCTGTTTGACCTCAAGACTGAAAATAACATTTAAAATAATAATAATAATTATGATGATGATGATTATAATTATTATTATTATTATAAATGCTGTTTGACCTCAAGACTAAAAATAACATTTAAAATAATAATAATAATTATGATGATGATGATGATGATGATTATAATTATTATTATTATTATTATTATTATAATAAATGCCGTTTGACCTCAAGACTAAAAATAACATTTAAAATAATAATAATAATAATAATAATAATAATAATAATAATAACAATAATTACGATGATAATGATGATGATGATTATTATTATTATAATAAATGCTGTTTGACTTCAAGACTGAAAAAAATAACAATAATGGTAACACTGTATAATAACTTTCATTAATAAATCATTAACAAACATTATGTAATGCTTAACGGATTATTGGTTCATATATTCACATATCTAGAAACGTGAAATAATGTGCTTGTTAACGTTTACTAATAAATGTATTCAACATTACCTAATTAAACATTTCATGTAAATTAAAATGCTTGTAAATGTCATTAAACTTCTAATTCGTATGATCATGCACATCTTGAAAATCTGCAAATAATTTTAACAGATGTTATACAATGATTAAAAGCTTTTGTTAAAGCACAACACCTCTGCTGTTGAGGTGTGATACAGGTGTAAGGTTAGGCACAGGTTTGGTTTAAAGCCTCGTTCAGACTGTCAGCCCAAATTCGATTTTTGAGCAAATCTGATTGAAATCTGATCATATTTAGATGGTCTGAACGGCAACGAACTACATGAAATCCGATTTGTGCAAATCCGTTTCGAGCTATATTCGTATGTGGTTTGGAATCCTATTTAAATCACATTTCTGGAAATCTGTTTCAGTCTGACCGGTCAGATCGGACTTAGCCTAGCTTTTTCACGTCCTCACGCCTCGTAAAACGTAAACACGTCAGACATTTTTGCAGAAAACATGTTGAACATCTTTGCAGAAACACGCTTGTGTCATTGCAAAGTGCCAGTCAAGCGGAAAAAAACAATATTCTGCTAGTATATGTACCTCTTTGTGTTTTGAAAGCAGCCTGGACCAAAAAAACAAAAGCAAAGTAGCGGAGACAGCAGCACGGAATAAAGCCGCACATTCAAGCTTCCAGCGTTTCTGCCTCACAAGATGAAATATAATACTACAGCGCAACCGCGACAGAAAGACAACATCTGTATCGCTGTTACTGTTGTTTTTAGCGTAGCCATAACAACACAACAGCATTACCATAGAAACCAACACACATTCAGTGAAAACGAAAGAGCACTTATGGACACACAAACGGGATATGAACAGCTGTGATACGCTGTGGACAGTCAGTTATTCAAATCAGATTCCATCTGGATTTACACAAAATCAGATTTGTGCTGACAGTCTGAACGAGGCTTAAGCGCTGGGTAAACGCTCAAGTGTACAGGGGTCAGTGGATTACTATAAGGGAACACAATCCAATCTGTTTATATTGCATTGTTTTAATAAATGATAAATGAAAATTAGTTTTTCCCCTCCTGTTGATGCATGACTCAAGGAATATTCTGTTTAATGATACACAATAGTATACTAATATAAGTGTTGAGGTGATTAAAAACATGTTTTGCACCCAAATTACAATGTGTGACATGTCTTTAACAAGCATTTAGCTAAACTTAACTAACCACCCTACACACAAACTTTGTTAAAGTAACTAAAAGTCCAGTGCCAATAAAGATACTAAAAAAATTAGTAAATGTTTATAAATGATTTACAAATGATGAATAGTCTCCACTTTAGATTGGGTACTGCAAAAACATGAACTAATGATTAATAAATGATCTGTAAAGATGTGAAAATAGGGAGAATTCCGGTCATTTGGGACAGGTTTTGTCATCAAAATGACTGCTCATAAAGGTACTAATGATTAGTAAATGTTTATAAACATTTACAATTGATGAATAGTTTCCACTTTAGATTGGGTACTGCAAAAATATTAACAAATTATTAATAAATGATTTAAGATATGCAGATAGTAGAATTCTACACAACAAAGAAAGACCAAATATATGACCTTTACAGACTGTGATTATGAGTTAATGAATATATTAACATGAATAGTTTGTGAAGTGCATATAAGCTATATTTTCACAACGTTTGTAAATGTAAAAATGAGCATTAGCTAATATGTGAACTGAAGTTTAATGGCATTTGTAAGCATTCAAAAGTGCATTAACAAATAAGCTTGTAAATATTGTATAATTCCTGTTATAATCATTTGTAGATTTTTAAAACACATTGAACATTTAATGACATTTGTAAACATTAACTAATGATCCATTAAGCATCATTTAATATTTGTTAACAATTTATTAATGAAGCTTTTAATCATTGTAAACCATCTGTCAAAATCATTTGAAGATTTAAAAAAAAATAATAAAAAAAAATCCATGATCATATGAATTGAAAGTTTAATGACATTTGTAAGCATTTCAATTTACATTAAATAATGATCTGTTAATCATTAGGTAATGTTTAATAAGTTAATTTGTTAACATTAACAAGCACATTATCTCATATTTCTAGATATGTGAATATATATAAAGTAATGATTAGATAAATATTATAAAATATTTGTTAGTGATTTATTAATGAAAGTTATCATAAAGTGTTACCATAATAATAATAATAATAATAATAATAATAATAATAATAAAACGCTGTTTGACTTTAAGACTGGAACTAACTGACTGAAGGCTATAATAAAGATAATACAACTATTAGTAAGAAACCATTGTTTATAGACCGGGTCCCCACTACACTAAACCGTACAGTGTGTGTGTACTGAAACTGTATTCTTCTCTACTGTATTTTACAGGAAGTGAAGTGAGAGAGAGAGCGGGAAAGCGTGACAGCACTATATGAACACGTACAGGAGCTTTGGTCCCGTTCCCTCCACACTTCAAAAAATACTCACAGTCTTAAAGAATCTGGATCTCACGTCTGTAAAAATGACAAAAGTAGTCAAATTGTGTCAAACCTTTCTCTAAAGCCAGTCACTTGCTCCGCAGTCGTATGTTATTTCTTCTTCAGGAATAATCTCCCTCGCTGCCAAAGGCAGGTTTCTTCAGTCTT
>CM077239.1:122500-205000 GCA_039654775.1 Spinibarbus caldwelli
GCTCTGGGGCTCTGGCGGGAAACACACGCATGATCATCAGCTTCAGCCACATCATCTGTCTTCAGAAACAGCGTTAGAGAACGCCACTCACCGTCTGTCTCTGCGCCCGCGCGCCGCTCTCCAGTCCTCGAGCACGGGCGGCGCGTCGGGAGCGCGCTGTCGGTACCGCTGGAACTCCGCGTCTTCCGCAGAGAAACGCGACGCGAACTGCGCGTCATAGTCTGCCGCACAAGACATGGCGCTCGTGACGGAACAGGTGCCTAGAGATTTTAGCAGAGCGTTTCAGTGTAAATGACAATCTACAGTTTAAACTGATTACGGCGAAACCTCACCTGCACAAAAACCGAACACCACCGCGACGCGCGACGTGCAGCGCTTATTTCAGTCCCTCTCGGCTTCACCGAAGGTTCCGGAAAATTGAGTTCCTCTTCCGTTCACACGCTTCGCAATCCACGCATTTTTTACACCTTATATCATTATGTGACTTTCTTATTGTTAAGTTTTTTTTTTCTTTTCTTTTCTTTTATTGTCCACTTACACCAGAAGGTTTTTGCTGATCATCGGAGTTTGTTTTACGGCTGTTGCTGGTTTTATTAATAATGTAGAGCAGTTGGATCAGTTGCAGCTCTGGAGCCGCGGAACGCTTGGGATTCTGCAGAAATGTGAGTACGAGAAAGTTTATGACTAGACAACAAAACTAACCTCAGTTTATCACTTTGTCCCGCTATATAAGAGTATGGAGCGAGAATGAATAGATCACAAACGACGCGCTGTTTCTCTGTGTGTCATAAACCCAGCTCCTCACTGACTACAGCTTCAACCCCAAAAACATTATTAAAGAAACTGACAAAAATCTAAAAGACACTCATGACGAATCTCTAAAAATACACTTTGACCTTCAAAATAAACTCCAATGCTACTCAACACTGAACAGAATCTCTAAATTTGCCAATTATTTATTGATAAAACAATTTAAAGAAAGACAAATCTCTCCAAATACAGATAAAGTGACCATGATTCAGAAATAGAGAGAGGAAGACATAGACAAACATGAACAGATCAAGAGCAGAGGATCTGTAGACACTGATCTACAGCAAATAGAGGACGAGAAACACTTTCTGCTGATTTCTCCTAAATATCACAATGAAAGGGAAACATTTCTCCTCAGATCTGAAGCCCTGATCATTTACTGAGAAAATGCCCTTCTTACGGAGAAGATGACAACACAGCTGCAATAGCTGCAAAATATGTTTTAACCATTCACAATGTTAGATGTTAAACATGATTAACTCCATACTGACTTTATTTTTTTCATTTATTTAGATGGATTTTATTTATTATTAATGTTATGTTGTTGTTGTTGTTATATATATGTTAATGCTTTGGCAACATTGTGTTACACAGTCATGCTAATAAAGCTTAATTGAATTGAATTGTGTGTGATTGTGTGTGTGAGAGAGAGAGAGAGCGTGAGTGTGTGTGTGTGTGTGTGAGAGAGAGAGAGAGAGTCACTAATTTTGCACTACGTGCTTAATACTTTTTATATATATTTCTTATTACTATTACTCCTTTTCTTTCTGTTAATACATATGTGCACTATTTGTAAGCAGCCCAGCTGCAACTGCTTTGGCAATACAAATGTATAGTTTTTGTCAATAAAGCACACTGAAATTGAGTGTGTGTGTGTGTGTGTGTGGGAGAGTGTGTGTGTGTCTCTCGGTGTGTGTGTGTGTGTGGGAGTGTGTGTGTGTGTGTGTGTGTGTGTGTGTGGGTGTGGGAGAGTGTGTGTGTGTCTCTCGGTGTGTGTGTGTGTGTGTGGGAGAGTGTGTGTGTCTCTCGGTGTGTGGGTGTGTGTGTGTGTGTGTGTGTGTGTGTGTGTCTCTCGGTGTGTGTATGTGTGTGTGTGTGTGTGTGTGTGTGTCTCTCGGTGTGTGTATGTGTGTGTGTGTGTGTGGGCTGATCCGCGGCGCGTCGCTGCTGAAGCGCGTCTGTCTGTCTGTCTGTCTGTCTGTCTGTCTGTCTGTCGCTCAGTTTGAATTCATGATCATCTGCAGCGGACTGAACTCCACACTCCCGCATTTACTGACGCGCTTCACCTTTCCAGCCTGTAAATATTAATAAAGATCTACTAACGGAGCTGAAAGTTAGTTTGTCGGCGGCGGAACCGGAGCTGGAGTTCGGGAATATCAGATTTCAGCTCCAGAGAAATATTCGAGCTGGAACTGATGCGGGAGATTTTTGCTTCTCACTGAAACTAAAGACGCTTCACATACGCCACAGCTCCGACAGAAAGGCAGCGACATGGGGTAAGTGTTCGTGTGTGTCTGCTGTTATTTCGACGAACACACTCTGCAGATTTATTTCTGGAGGAGAAAAGACAGATCAAAGGTTGAAGGTTGGTTACGTTTGTAACGCGAGTGGCAGAATCGAATCGGATCAAGTTGACAGAAAACGCGTGTGAATTCGGCGCACGTCAATCATTTGAATTCTCTTTGAAAAGTGAATTAACTGGCACATTTCAATCTGCGCTTGGTGGCTTTGCTTCATTCGCTGAATTGCGCGTCAGAAGTTGGTTTGTGGGATTTATGTTTGAACAGCAGGTGATTTTTGGCTTGTGTTTGCGCGTGCACTCAGCAGCCCCCGCACGCGCTCCCGGAGAAACCTTCTCGTGATCTGAGCGAAAATCTCAAGATGCTGTCGAAGACGAGAGAGGATGAAGCTTTCGCAAACGCATATCAGTACAAATATAATGAAAGAGAGAAGAGGGCTGTTCATGCGAGAATGGGCTGATGACGCGTGCGTGCGTGCGTGCGTGCGCGTGCGTGTGCGTGAAATCAGCCTGGAAGTACTGCTGGTTTCTTAAGAAGCTGCAGGACCAGTTTGTTCAGTCAGCTGAGTTTCTCCCACACAAGATCAAAACTGCAGTCTAATTATTACATCATGAAGTTTGTGGTGCTACAGTCTGTTCTTGTCAGACTCTCTGTTTTTATGTTTTCAACCACAATATCACAGTGTAAATATATATATAATGCAAAGTGTTCGCCCAGATCACATCAGATGCTTTAAATCTGGATTTGTAAAGGCTGGCTCATAGGTTTTTTAATGATGTGATGTTGATCGATTACGGCTCAGTTTTCAGCTGGAGGCTCTTTCAGTGACAGGGTTATAGATTAACCTCGTTCTCCACACAAACCTGTGACGTGTGGAGCGGCCTCTATCTGCTTTGGGGAGGCAGATGCTGGGGTTAAACCCTAACCGCTGCGTCGCTGGACTGGAGAGTCTATTTAAACCCAGCGCCGCTTGGCTCCAGTTACATGAATGGAACAAGTTTATTGAGTCTGACCGCGTGTTCAGGACACTGCTGACCCCACACACTACTGAACGGCTGGTAAATGACGCTGCTCTCCGCTGGGGATTGAAGCCTCGTCACCAGATGGTGTTAGTCGCAACCATCTGCTGCTGCCCTGGGAGCCAAAGCAATGACTTACAGCAGCAGCGACTATCATGAGCCCTCAGTAGTGCTGATCAATCCAGATCTGCCGTCGTGGCCTGAAAGACTTATTGTTGAGAGCCTAATGCTCTGAGCTAGTTATCCAAAAATGT
Organism: Spinibarbus caldwelli; assembly: GCA_039654775.1. Taxonomy (NCBI): domain Eukaryota; kingdom Metazoa; phylum Chordata; class Actinopteri; order Cypriniformes; family Cyprinidae; genus Spinibarbus; species Spinibarbus caldwelli. The sequence goes on from CM077239.1 coordinate 126,104, forward strand.
GGTCAGACGGGTTGTCTTACAACACAAACGCTCTGAATGCTTGTTAAAAGAGCACATATTGGTGGAACAAACCACAGCAGTGATTGGGAGAAACAAATGACACCAATTATATTTAGGAATTAAAGGCATTAAACATTGATAAAAACGATCATTCTGGAGTAAATGACAGAACAATCACTTTAACCGTCGTCGTACTGATTGACTTTGTCCAGTCTGAACTGTTCTGGAAAAATTACAGAGCGATATTGATCAGTCCTGTGATCAAACTGTGTTTGTGCGGCCGTTGCTGAAGTCACAGCAGAATTAAATTCTGTTTGCATCATTGAATCATCATTTCTTGTTTATTGCTGTGAAGCTGCTTTGAAACAATCTGAATTGTTGAAAAATATGACTTGACTAAAAACGGCACAACTTTACAGCTTTGATTGAGCTTGACCTCTTGACTGCCGTATTAAGTCATTTTAACAGTTTAATGCCTAAAGGCCTGCATAACTCGAGTAATCCATTTACATATACATTTACATTTAGTCATTTAGCAGACGCTTTTGTCCAAAGCGACTTAAAGTAATCCATCCTCAAAATACCCGTTAAACAGGCGATACACACTCTGATATGCAGCTCGAGCTGATAGTTCGCTCTTCTGTCGCTGTGGTCAGCGAGTGAATGTGACTAACAGTGTGTGACTGAGAGTTCATGGATCGGACGTCAGTATGAAGTAAACCGCTGTTGAGTCTGATGTTTCTGTGCGATTGTGGCTCTGGCCGTTTGGTGAGTTCATGTTGGAGCCGTTTGACCTGCTGACCGCTCTGCTGGAATGTGTGTCCACTGCACAGTTTGCTCCAGTCAGAGCGCGCTGAGGTCAAAGGTCAGGTGCGGCGCTGTGGGTGTGTGCAGGTAGATCTGCATTCCTGCTGAGGCTCGGCTGAGTTTAGGAATGTTCTGGATGCTTCGCTGTGATGATGTGTGATTCACACACTCGTCAGTGTCAGGTTATTTTGTCAGGTTACGTGTCTCTACTCTCGGCGGATGATGATGTCATCAGGACGGTCACGGTCCAGTATATTTTTGCATTCTGTACTTTGCCACACTTACTGTCAGCAAAGTAAAGGGCGTTTGGAGTCGTGTCAGCTCATCACTGACGTGTCAGTTCAGAGGCTTCACTCATGAATGAACAGGGACCGGTCCTCCTGAAACACGCTAATCAGCTTCACGTTCCGCACGCCCCTCATCAACGCAGAACAGCTCGCGAGCGTTCAGACGCGACACTGAATGTGATGTCAGCCTGCGGCCCGATGGTGCGTTCAGATGATGTTTGAGGTCATCAGCAGCTCAGAAATCACGTGACGTCTGTCAAATCTGCATCAGATCAGAGTTAATAAGGACGGCTTTAATGAACTGAACTGATGCGCTCTTTCACACACACAAACGGATATTTCTCAAACCGCTGCGGCAAAATCTGCAGTAATTACTTAAATTAATGATAAAATCCAAAACCTTTCAAATTGTGAGCCCGTTCTTTAAATTATTTTCAAAAGTAGTGATGTCATATTTTATGTTATTTACCTCGTGGGTTTTTTTGTTTTGTTTTTGTTTTGTTTTTTTGACATGCATTATTTACAGTGCTGGGTAGATTACTTACAAATTGTAATCCATGATTACAAATTACTAGGGATGCAACGATACCATTTTTTTCCGATCCGATCCAGAAAATTCTGAGTACCGATCCGGTACCAGCTCAGTTTTTTTCAAAAATCAATGTAGAATTTCTATACTTATGTGTCACTCTTTTGTTTTCTTAAACACAATCTCCTAGACAACTTCATTTTAATGAAAAATAACATGAAAAAATATATAGGGGCTGTTTACACCTGGTCACTTCACGCGTTTTGTAATATAAATCCTTCAGGAGGTGGTCTGGGCCGCATTCCAGACGAAACTGGACATGTGTAAATGCATCTGGTTGTTGAAACCACATATGTAAATTTTACTCCTCCCAAAATGTAAAAAATAATAAACGTGTGAGAGACCGTGTTATAGGCTATATGACATTATAGTCAGATATGACTGCGCTAATGCAACACGCATCGCCGCGGACAAGTAGCTGTATCTCTTCAGCAAGCAGACGCGCAAACTGCCGCGAATGAAACTGAAAGTAAGACGCAGACGCTCAACACACAATCATCTTCATTACAAGCAGTAAGACAAACTTATCTTTCCAGTGCTGATGCGCTTCCCGTGCGCAGAATGATGCGCTTGAAGCAGCACTGAGTCACAGCGCGCAGCTCCGCATAAAGAAGTTCAAAGCACAAAGGAAAGAGATATTGATGCGTAGCTTATTAAATCTGTGCGATAGCTTATTGAGCTTTTTCTTTTAACAGTTTTAAATTTTAGTTATTGTGCGCTCTTGGAGAGAGTTTCATCGTCTTGACTGTCGTAACCGAACGTGACAGTTTGAATGCTGAATGGAGGACAACAGACAGACGCAGCGGAGAGAAGAAATTTAACGACTTAAATATTCATCTGTACCTCAGATTAAACTATGGAACGGCTTCAGAACACTTGGACTTTGACTTTATTGTGCTTTATAATGTTTTGTGCTTTCGTGGGGCTTAACAATAACACAGAATAGTATACGCAATATCGGATTTGGATCGATCTCTTCTGACTGATACCCGATCAGCAGAAAATAACAGTATCGGATCGATGCATCACTACAAATTACATGACAGAAACCCAAAGTTATGTCATGAAACACTAGATGGCTTAGTCTGATAGGTCTAACTCAATCTGACATAATGACATCATCATCACATGGCGCAGCTGATTGGTTACTTTTGTATCAGCAGCCAATGAGCTGCTGCTCAACATTCAGATACTCGGCTAGTGCTTGCTGTAGCAGTTGCAGCGCGCTTCAGAAACCCTCCACCTTCCCCAGCTCCACCTGCTTAGATCTGCTGTGGGGTGATTCATGTATGTTATATGGGGGTTATTTCATATGTTATATGTGCAGCAGCAGTATTTCTTTCATGCTCACAGCAGCATGTTGTGGATGTATTGCAGCAGCATAGGATCTATTCCACCAAGACCAAACACATTAACATTGTCATATACATTAGCATGCCAATCCCTCTGAGTGTTGTCATGATAGAAATTATAGTTTATAACGTAATCTACTGGATTATGCATATTAGGTAATGTATTCTGAATAATTTTTGATTACTTTTACATTACTTTTGATCTAAAATATCTTCCATTCATTGTTATCAACATCATGACGTGTATTAAACATTACATTATGCCAGGGTTTCCCAAACTGGGCTTTATGAATGAGCTACAGGGGGGTTTGTGAGTGGATGAAAAGCCTTCCAAATGTATAAAAGTGGTAGAATTTTAGAAAGGAAAATTTAAAAGACGGGGGAAAAAAGAATTAGGATAAATGAAATTATGAATAATTTACTGCCATTGTTTGAATGATATGTAATCATGTAATCTATGAAAAGTAACTGTACTCTGATTATGAACATTTTAATGTAATATAATCTTAATACAAGTACTGAATTTTTGGAATCTGATTACTTAAACAGATTACAAGTATTCAGTTACTACCCAGTCCTAATTATTTCATATATGTTTATGTTACAGTACATTGCGTTGCATTATCTGGCATTGTGAAGTGCAGCTGATCTGTAATTCATTTGGACTTCATGGTAAATCATGGTAAAATACAAATATATAAACGCTGAGCAGAAGCAGCTTTATGAGTAGTTTAGGTTAGTTTCACCAAATGCGCCACTTTTCGCCACTTTAGCTGAACTCGCATTCATATGGGTTTCATTGTGATGAACCTTTTGTGATGAGATTTTTTTATTTATTTTTATTTATTTATTTTTTTTTTGCATTCAGTGCAAAGACCTTCATGTTCATTATCAAATGTTTAGAAATAAACTCAACTCTGTGTTTGTAGAGTCAATGGTCTTCAGTCGGTTGAGTATCTGCCTTTTATTTTGGCTTGTTTAGCCTGTTATCATTCTGTAATAACTGATTGCGATCGGTCAGTGGTGTCGTCCTGTCAGCTAATGACTGTAAACTGTATAATTGGTCATTGTCTCAGTCAGGCATCAGTAGCTTTGAGGTGATGTTGTGGGAATGACAGCTGTAGGTCATCACTGATGTGTTTCACTGAAGATCTTCAGAAGCTCTTGGAGATGATGTGTGCTTTATTCTGAAATGTGTGCAAAATTTGAAATAAATGAACAAATACTGATAATGTTTTAAATATTAATATCAAGCTGAAGTGATGTTCCTGTCTGTGTGTCTCGCAGGGAGCAGCCGATCTTCACCACCAGAGCTCATGTCTTCCAGATCGATCCCACCACCAAGAAGAACTGGGTTCCCGCCAGTAAACAGGCCGTTACCGTCTCATACTTCTATGACAGTGCACGCAACAGCTACCGCATCATCAGCGTGGATGGGTCAAAGGTCAGACAGACACGTGTGTGTGTGTGTGAGAGAGTGTGTTTGTGTGTGATGAGTCAGTGTAAGAGTGTCTGCTGATGCTGCGATCCATAGTCTGAGTACTCACACACACACACACACTGTAACACACAAAAACAATCACACACACACACTGAGGGTCTTCCTCTGCAGAGGGTTTATGGCTCATGTTGCCATGGAGATTTGGATCAGTCCCTCAGTATGGAGGCGGCAGTGATGATGTCACAGCGCAGACCTGCTGAGAGTCACACACACAAACACACACACACCTGCTGCTGTCACTCTCAGAGAGCAGATAGATGAAGACTCACACACACATTAGTGTGTTAGTAGCAGACAGACACCTGCTACCGTCACTCTGACAACACACACACACACACACACATACGTGTGTTGAGGTTAAATGGCTGGCTGAACTCACACGTGTTACTCTGATCAGTTTCAAGAGTTACACAGAATCAGTGAGTGTGAAACACTAAAGAAATAAGGTCAAAGACACAGAATGCACAGCTCTCTGTGTGTGTGTGTTACAGTGAGTGTGTGTGTGTTCTTGTTGCTAATTAATCAGTCCAGCTGTCTTTAACTGTTTCCAACAATTGTAATTATGACATTTGAGTCACATTTTGGAGAATTATAGAGGTGACGTGTGAAAGATTCAGGACTGACACCAGATCAGCACTCTGTTAATTATTAACACACATGAATGGTGTGCGTGTGTGTTACATTGTGATGTGTTTGTTTTTCAGGTGATCGTCAACAGCACAATCACCCCCAATATGAACTTCACTAAAACGTCGCAGAAGTTTGGCCAATGGGCCGACAGTCGCGCAAACACGGTGTTTGGACTCGGCTTCGCCTCTGAACAACAGCTGTCAAAGGTCTGACAATACATCACGAATGCACACACACATGCCATCATGCATACATGCGCGCGCGCACGCACACACACACACACACACAAAGGCTGTCATGCATGCATGCACACACACACACAGGCCATCATGCATGCGCACACACACACACACACAGAGGCTGTCATTCATGCACACACACACACACACACACACACACACAGGCCATCATGCATGCGCACACACACACACACACACAGAGGCTGTCATGCATGCATGCACACGAGCGCATGAGATGCGGCTGTTTTTGATGTTGATGTATTATAATAATCTGAAATGGTAGCAGCACGTGTTTCTGCAGTAACTGTAGAAGCAAAACACCTATGAAGTTTCATATGTTCATTTTATAAGCCTTTTGACAGTCAGAAGTGTAAAAGTCCCGTGTTTTTTTTTCTGTGTTTTACCTTAGTTTGCTGAGAAGTTCCAGGAAGTCAAAGAAGCAGCGAAACTGGCCAGAGAAAAATCTCAGGAGAAGATGGAGACGTCCAGCGATCAGTCGCAGGTACATGTGACACCATGATCATCATCCGTGAAAAACAAACACACGATGCTGCAGACAGAAACATCAGACAGCAGAAGATTGTCATTCTTTCTGAAGATGTTTAAACTCAGGAAAATCCATTTATCTGGCATTATTATCCCAGTATTTATAGTACACAATGCTAAGATATATGTGTGTGTGTATATGTATATATATATATATATATATATATATATGAAACTTTTTTTTTTTTCTTTTTACTTATTTAGTGAAAGAAAATCCAAAGTTATGTCATGAAACACTAGATGGCGCAGTCCGATAGGTCAAACACAATCTGACATAATGACATCATCATCACATGGCGCAGCTGATTGGTTACTTTTGTATCAGCAGCTAATGAGCTGCTGCTCAACATTCAGATACTTGGCTAGTGCTTGCTGTAGCAGTTGCAGCGTGCTTCAGAAACCCTCCACCTTCCCCAGCTCCACCTGCTTAGATCTGCTGTGGGGTGATTCATGTATGTTATATGGGGGTTATTTCATATGTTATATGTGCAGCAGCAGTATTTCTTTCATGCTCACAGCAGCATGTTGTGGATGTATTGACAGATCTGTTAGGAAGCTCCTAACACCAAGACAAATTCCTTGTGTGTGTAAACACACTTGGCAATAAAGCTTTTCTGATTTCTGATTCTGATTTCTGATCTAGAGATGACAGATCTATTTCACCAAGACCAAACACATTAATATTGTCATGTACATTAAAATGCCAAACCCTCCAAGAGTGGTCATGAAAGAACTCATATTATGGTCAATGTAATGTAAAACATTTATTTATTAAACTGCTTCAGTCACAACCTTACATAAATTTTTGTATACTGTAAATAAAGTCATCTTCATAATGTAAAGCAGTCAATGATGTGTTGTTTTCTTCAGATGTCAGTAAAGTGTGAGTGATGTCTAATAACACGTGAAATTGTGTCGTTTTGTCAGGAATCTGGCCGTGAAACTCCATCAGGTAACCAAGCGTCTAGCATCAACGGAACAGACGATGAGAAGATCTCGCACGTGCCAGATAACACAGCGCTGAAGAACGAGAACGACCGGCTGAAGTCTGTAGCGGAGCAGAGGTGAGACGCTCACTGAATCAGTGACTCGAATGATATTCCTTTATTCGTATTTCTGATCTTTATAACCAGCCCTAAACCGTCGCACAAACCCGCTGATGTGATCTGATCTGATCTGAATCAGAACATCATCTAACCGATTGATGAGATGTTCAGACGTCATCAACCTTCAGTCGTTCAGCAGGTTTCACTGTAGTAGTAGAGATGGTTGGATCTTTGTCCTTGTGAAGCTGAACGGTGTGTGTGTGTGTGTGTGTGTGTGTGTGTGTGTGTGTCTGACAGTAAGAAGCTGGAGACGGAGCTGCAGGCGCTGAAGGAGAGTAACGCTCGGCTGATGGACACGCTGCAGGAGGCCAACACCAACGCCGAAAGCTGGAAGAGTAAAGTGACGCAGAGCCAGGACGAGAACAACCAGCTGAGGAACAAGGTGAGACGAGCGAAGAAACAGCGCTGCCTCGAGAGCTGTTTATCAGCGGAGCTGCTTCAGTCTCAGTTTAGATGAGTTTAACCAGCGGGTTAAAGAATCAGAATCTGTAGTTTAGAAGGAGACGATTGCATTTACTGTCATATTGAGCTCAGTTGTGTGTGATTGAAGAGCTGTAGCACTGACTGTGTGTGTCTAGATCTCGGAGCTGGAGGTTCAGTGTAAGGAGGTGAATCTGGAGAGAGAGAGAAACACTCAGCTGACGCTCAGAATTCAAGAGCTGGAAGCAGATCTGCAGGAAAAAGAACAGGTGAGTCTCACACTCACACACTCACAACACACACAAAGACACACTCACAGACACGTTTGATGGTGTTTTTCAGGAGCTTGAGGATCTGCGCAAACAGGCAGAAACCATCCCGCAGCTCATGGCGAAATGTGAAGGCATCACTGCCAAACTACAGGTGAACAACAGCAAACAAACTTTCTTCAAACGGACATCAGTCGCACATCAGTCAGAGTACATGGCTTATGTTTGAGCCTAAATGAAGGTGTTTGGTGTTCAGACTGATGGAGCGGCAGCTGCTAGATTTACATTTGCTAAAGGAAATTTTAAAAGTTCAGTTTCAGTCAGACTAAAGCAGTAAAATGCCTTTTTCAAATGTCACGTAAACACTTTAGTCCAGCTGAAATCAGTCTGATTTTTGTTTCACTAACAGATCCAGGTGATGTGATTGTAGTTTGGTGTCTGTACACGTTAATAAGCCTGCAGTCAGCATCTGTGTTTGAAAATATTAGATTAGTCTTTGTGTCATGTACACATGTACAGATGTAAACCTAATGTTTGTAATGACTAATTCACTATGCAAATGCTGTATGTTCTGTCAGTATACATCAATGCAGGGTTTCTTTAAACTTTACAGTCTATATGTTCAGCTGTATGTACAGAATATTTAGTGTTAAACATTTAAAACAAACCCAAAACAGAATGATGGAGAAACATCAACAGACCGGCTGTGCAAACGCTGAAATAATACTTTTCAGATGAGTTCAGTGTTTGTTACTCTAGATGTGTCATAATCGTTAATGAGTTGAATCAGGAGTTGATTCAGAAGCAGCAACCTACTAGAAAACACCAAGAATAGCAATATTGGCTTTATTAAAGCATCTTGAAGCGGAGACGTCTGGAAACGTGATAAATATGATAAAGAATGGTTGAATCTGTTTTTGGGAGTTTCTGAGGGACTGAACATGAACACTGAGCCATTGTGTTGCTGTATTTAGAGATGTGTGTTACTTTCTTCAGTGTTTCGTTTGATTCAGTGCTGCTGCGTTTCTGCAGTTTCGCATTCCAGCCCAACTTTAGACGACTGTCTCTGTTCACCGTGCTACACTTTATCCTCGCGCCAGGAATACTCACGCTGTTAGAATGAAGTTCACAAACGCTCATCATGTCAGTGTGAATCTGCAGTTCTGCGTGTTGTTTGTGAAGTTCTCGTCTGCGTGTGTTTACTGATGCTGCTGATGTTTTACAGGCTGCAGAAACAGCCAACAGAGACCTGAGCGAGAAGATGACGCTCCTGCAGAGAGAGATCGACGACAGTCAGCAGAAACAGAAGAACATGAAGAGCGAGCTCAAGAAGTTCATGGACGCTCTGGACGGGAAGATTGATGAGCTCCATGAAGTTCGTCAGGGCATTTCTAAACTGGGCGTCGATAACTGAACACACACACACACACACACACACACACACACACACACACACTCTCTCTCTGTTTGTCTCACTGGGCTCCTGTCGCGCGCGTGTTTGTGATCTTCTGACAGCTGGTTAAGGGCTACTGATGGTCAGCGAGGAGCCTCTGTCTCTCTCACACACACACACACACACACACACACACACACACACACACACACACACACACACGCACGCAGACGGACTGAAGGGTGAATTTAACCGCTGCAGATCTCAGGGCCGATTGGAATCGCTGATATGCACAATCACACATGAACTGCAGAATCACTAAGTGCCTGAAGGTGGCGCTCTCTCTCCGCCAGCCCTCATAAACTCATCTGAGAATCGTCCTGTTTAACGCGAGGCGTCGAGCGGCTCCTCATGCAATACCCGCCTCAGGACTTCTCTTCTTCTGTTGGTTTGTTTGTGTTTTCGAGATGGAGTCACATTCAGATTATTCTTATTCTGATCGATGAAAATATGAGCCAAATATCTGCTGTGATGAAGGCAGTTTGCTTGTTCGGTGCAGATGTGTGTGTCGTGCTCAGCAGTGTTTGTGATGTACTCCTCCGCTCGTGTGTGTGTGTGTGTGTGTGTGTGTGTGTGAGAGAGAGAGACGTTCGGGTGATGGGATAATTTATACGTGTGCTTTTTTTAGAATAATCTCTGCCTTTCCTGAGTCTGTGATCGGAGCGTTTGAGCTTCCAAACTCTCTCCTCAGTTCCTTTCAGTTGTTGTTTTTTCTCTTGATGCTGTTTGAATGCTGTGGCTGGTGTGTTATAGAGCGTTTAATGTGGGCGAGTATCTTTAACACCCTCTAAAACACACACACACACACACACACACACACACACACACACACACACACCTTACTGGAAACTTGAGCCTTTTTTCCCTCTTTCTGGAAAAAAAAAAAAAAAAACTTTTGTTGATCAAAATTGTAAAATAAATAATTGTGGAAATCTAATTTCTGAAGGAGATCTCTGCGTTTCTGTAGTTATTTGCGATGTTCGAGGCTCTTACAGGCGGTGGGCGTCTCTCTCTCGACCTCTGATTGGTGAGAGGATGTGTTGCCTTGGCAACCTGCATCCCACACACTGCTGTTATTGATTGTTGGTATACTGTGCTCCAGATGTGAATACATTTGTTCATATAGTTGTTTTATCGTTGTTAGTAGATTTCTGTGATGTCATTGTAATGAAGCCTGTTTCCATAGAAACACTGGGTTCTGTGATGCTCAGGATCTGTGTGTCACACCTTCATCTGGTCTACATACGCACACAGTCACTCACACGCGCACACACTCACTCCGTCTCAGGGCTTTCCTCTTCTCTGGTGGAATCATCTGAAATTTATGATTTTTTTTTTTTTTTTTTTTTTTTTACCTTCAAGTTTCCGTCAGCAACATTTTCTGATATTTCCAGCTGCTGGTGTAGATCAGTGTTTCTCACTATTTTCAGGTGAAGTACCACCTGAAATCAAACCAGATCCCCAAATGATCACCTGATTATCCAGTCTCTATAAACAAACCAGATTCCTATTAAAATCATGATCTAATCTAGCTGATTGTTCAGATAAATCATGCTGCTATCAGGCCTCATCACATATTCACCACAACAGAAGATTTGTATTATTTTGCAAACATTATATTAATATTATTATTTTCAAATACTGCAATTAATACTGCAATCAAATCCAATTTATACAGTTTCCACAAAAATAAACTGCAGCACAACTGTTTTCAACATTAATAATAATCAGAAATGTTTCTTGAGCAGCAAATCAGCACATTAGAATGATTTCTGAAGGATCATGTGACACTGAAGACTGGAGTAATGATGCTGAAAATTCAGCTGCGCATCACAGAAATCAATTACAGTTCAACAGATATTCACAAACAGCGATTTGAAATTGGGATAATTTTACCATAGTATTACTGGTTATACTGTATTTTTGATCAGATAAATGCAGCCTTGGTGAGTAGAGGAGACTTCTTTTAAAAACATTAAAACATCTTACCTTCCCCAAACGTTTAAACAGTAGTCAAAATGTATACGTTTGGAGAGGTTTAGTTTGTTAATTGTATCCTGTCAGTTTGAAGTGCTTGAGCTGCTCTGCGTGGTTTTATGTTTGACGTAATTCTCAAAACTGAATCAGTGTTTCACAAACAAACCACTCCTCATGTTGACCTGCAGGAGCTCAAGCTCATTACAGTCTGGATGAATGTTAAATGAAACAGATGTGTGACTGGAGTCTTTTGTGGAGCAGTCAATCTTAATACTTGATCCATAAGATCCCTGACTCAGATCTGGCCTGCAATTTAAGACGTCTTGCTAGTGAAAGTCAAATAAACCAACCATATTTTTAGCACTAACGTCAAAGCAGATTTCTGTCGAAGTTAAACCAAATATTGCATGAATGGGGGAATAATTTAATTTATAGTAGTTTAATAGTTTATATGAAACACCTGAAAGTAAATATTACCCAGCGGGCACAATGATATCATTTTGACATCAAATATTAGTTAAGACTTGATCAAGATACTGTAACATCATTTTAAATTCAGTTTGAACAGCAATTTCTTTCAGTGGTAAATGGGTAAAAACAGGAAGTTAATTCCAGACTGAAACTGATTTAATGTATATGTTGGCCAATGTGTTGTTCAATTTACATCAACATCATGTCAAGTTTTTGACATCAGTTTGATTTGCATTGCCCACAAGATAAGGATAAAATTCCAACTGCACACCAGTGTAAATGGTGAATTACACTGAATAATTGTCATAAATTGAGGTTGATATTTATAATATCATGCCATATTTCCAATGCGAAGTTGGGAATTAAGTTCATGTTCTCATTGTTGCTTTAAAATTTTTTTATTAAAAATGATAAATTCTGTGAACAAAGTGTATCATGCCAGTATTAATTTCAGAAAGTGGACTGATTTTTGACATGACGATATGAACATGATTTCTCATGAAATTGAATCCTTACACTAAGCAGAAAGCTGATGTCATAATCACATAAGTCAAGTCACCTTTATTTATATAGTGTTATATACAATACAGATTATGTCAAAGCAGCTTTACAGGTCTTCTGAGGAGGTCTTCGCAGGGGATCAGTCTCTGGGGCTCATCTAGTTGTCCTGGTCTCTGCTGACATTCAGGGCTGTAGAGGTCATCTCTAGGTGCTGATCCACCATCTGGATTGAATACGGACTGGATCCGGGAGACTGCAGTGACCATCTGATCTGGACACTGTCTGGATCTGGGTGGCTACAGTGACTTCAGAATAATAATAAAACAGACTAATATTAGCATAGATACCATTCTTCTAATGATGTAACAAGTACATTGCGTGTTATGGGAAGTGTTGCCGGTTCCGGTTGACCTAATTAATGCAGCCTAACAATGCTTCAACGGATTTGAATTATAGAAATGTGATAGTGAATTATAGAAATGTGCTAGCTCAAAGTCATTACTGTTGTGCTGTTAGGAATTTTTCTCATTAATTTAGCCACTGTATTTAATAATTACCTGGGGTTGTGTTTGTTTTCTTCTAAAAGAGATGAAAAGTAAGCGGATCTAGCAGTTTTTAGAGCTTTTCTATAAGTAGAAATACTTTCTCTCCATGCAATATGAAATACCTCTAGTTTTGTTTTCTTCCAGCTGCGCTCCATTCTTCGGGTTGCTCTCTTTAGGGCACGAGTGTGCTTGTTATACCACGGAGTCGGACTGATTTCCTTAATCTTCTTTAAGCGTAAAGGAGCAACAGTGTCTAAAGTGCTAGAAAAGAGAGAGTCAGTAGTTTCTGTTACACCACCAAGTTTTTCTGATCTATTGGATATGCTGAGGAATTGAGACAAATAGGGAAGATTATTTACAAAGCAGTCTTTTGTGGTAGAAATGATGGCTCTAGCATATTTGTAACAAGGAGCTGAGTTTACAGCTTTAGCTATATGGAATATACACAAAACTATATAATGACCTGAGATATCATTGCTCTACTGCAGAATTTCAACACCATTAACATTCAATTCAATTCAATTCAAGTTTATTTGTATAGCGCTTTTCACAATACAAATCGTTGCAAAGCAGCTTTACAGGAAATTAAGTTTCTACAATATATTTATATATTGTAGAAACTTAATATATTTAACTTATGGCAAAATTTGGTAGTTCTGTATATTGTCTGAGGGTTGGCATCATCTGAGGTCCTCTGAGGGGTTGGCATCATCTCTTCTCAGGTGTTCTGGATCCAGACTGAAGCTTGTGTAAATCCTAGTTACCACGGGATGTTAATCCTGTGGCAGAAACAGAGAAACAAATAGAGACATAATAAGCATAGCTGCTGTTCCAACCAAGCAAAAATGATTTGTTCAATCCAAGCTAAAAAACAATAATGTGTGTTTGATCAGATATAACTGCAGTACAAGATTATGAGATGCATTATGTGAATGCTTGGCTAAAGAGATGTGTCTTTAATCTAGATTTAAACAGAGAGAGTGTATCTGAACCCCGAACGTTATCAGGAAGGCTATTCCAGAGTTTGGGAGCCAAATGTGAAAAAGCTCTACCTCCTTTAGTGGACTTTGTTATCCTAGGTATTACCAAAAGTCCAGAGTTTTGTGACCTTAGGGAGCGTGATGGATTGTAGCGTGGTAGGAGACTAGTTAGGTACGCAGGAGCTAAACCATTAAGGGCCTTATAGGTAAGTAATAATATTTTGTAACTGATGCGGAACTTAATAGGTAGCCAGTGCAGAGACTGTAAAATTGGGGTAATATAATCATATTTTCCTGACCTGGTAAGGACTCTAGCCACTGCGTTTTGGACTACCTGTAGCTTGTTTATTGAAGATGCAGGACAACCAGCTAGCAGTGCATTACAATAGTCCAGTCTAGAGGTCATGAATGCATGAATTAGCTTTTCTGCATCAGAAACAGGTAACGTTTCGTAGCTTGGCAATGTTTCTAAGATGGAAGAATGCTGTTTTTGTAACATGGGAAATATGATTTTCAAATTGCTATCTAATATAACACCCAGATTTTTGACTGTAGAGGAAGTAACAGTACATCCGTCTAGTTGCAAATTATTATCCAAGAGATTCTGTGTAATGTTTTTTGGTCTATAAGTAATATCTCTGTCTTATCTGAATTTAATAGGAGAAAATTATTGGTCATCCAATCTTTTACATATTTAACACACTCTGTTAGCTTAGATAATTTAGAAGTTTCATCTGGTCTTGTTGAGATATATAGTTGAGTATCATCAGCATAACAATGGAAACTAATCCCGTATTTTCTATTAATATTACCAAGGCGCAACATGTATATTGAAAATAGCAGAGGACCTAGGACAGATCCTTGTGGTACTCCATACTTTACTGGTGATAACTGAGATGACTCCCTGTTTAAATAAACAAAGTGGTAGCGATCAGACAGGTAGGATCTAATCCATCTTAAAGCCTGCCCTTGAATACCCGTATAGTTTTGTAATCGATCTATGAGTATGTCATGATCTATAGTGTCGAACGCAGCACTTAGATCAAGTAAAACAAGCAATGAGATGCAGCCTTGGTCTGACTCAAGCAGCAAGTCATTTGTAATTTTAACAAGTGCGGTTTCTGTGCTATGGTGGGGCCTGAAACCTGACTGAAATTCTTCATAGAGATAATTTTTTTGCTGAAGAGACACAACTTTTTCTAAAATTTTAGACATAAACGGAAAATTAGAAATGGGTCTGTAATTTGCTAGTTCATTAGGATCTAGTTGTGGTTTTTTAATAAGAGGCTTAATAACCGCCAGCTTGAATGATTTTGGGACGTGACCTAAATATATCGATGAGTTAATAATATTGAAGCGGTTCTTCTGCTACAGGTAACAACTCTTTCAGTAATTTAGTGGGTACAGGATCTAATAGGCATGTTGTTGGTTTAGATGCAGTGATAAGTTTATTTAGCTCTTCCTGTCCTATAATTGTAAAGCACTGCAGTTTTTCTTTGGGTGTGATGAATGGAACTGAAGTACTAGACGCTGCAGAATCTACATTTGTTACTGTATTTCTGATGTTATCTATCTTATCAGTGAAGAAATTCATAAAATCATTACTATTAAATTGTGAGGGAATATTTAGATCGGGTGGCGTCTGGTTATTTGTTAATCTAGCCACTGTGCTAAATAAAAACCTTGGATTGTTTTGGTTATTTTCTATGAGTTTGCGGATAGGCTTTAAAAGCTGCCAGGGCAGAGCATGTCTATAGTTGGACATACTGTTTTTCCATGCAATTCTAAAAACTTCCAAGTTAGTTTTTCTCCATTTGTGCTCAAGTTTACAAGTTTCTTTCTTGAGAGAATGGGTATTACTGTTGTACCATGGCACAGTACGTTTTTCAATTTGATGGGTGCAACAGCTTCTAGAGAAGATAGTGCCCATGTTGTTAGTCATTTCGTGTAGTTCATGTGTATTTATGGGTACACAGAGCAGTTGAGATAAATCAGGCAGGTTATTTCTGAATCTATTTTTAGTGGTTGGAACAATAGTTCTTCCTGGACGATAACGCGGAGCCATATAGTTAATATCAGTAATACTCAGCATGCACGATACTAGGAAATGGTCAGTAACATCATCACTTTGAGGTACGATATCTATATCAGTAAGATCAATTCCATGCAATATAATTAAATCTAGCGTATGATTAAAACGATGAGTGGGCCCGGTGACGTTTTGCTTGACTCCAAAAGAATTTATTAGGTCAGTAAACGCAAGTCCTAACGCATCATTTGTATTATCAACGTGAATGTTAAAATCTCCGACAATTAGCGCTTTATCAACAGTAACCAGTAGGTCTGAGAGGAAATCTGCAAATTCTTTTAAGAAATCTGTATTTGGCCCTGGCGGTCTATACACAGTAGCCAGAGCAAGAGATAGGAGAGATTTCTGTTGCATATCTGACAGTGTAACATTAAGCAGAAGTAATTCAAATGAGTTAAACCTGTATCCTGTTTTCTGGGTAACATTGAGAATATCACTATATATTGTTGCAACACCGCCGCCATGGCCAGTCTGACGGGGCTCATGCTTATAACAATAGCTTGGTGGAGTAGACTCATTTAGACCAATATAATCATTTGGTTTGAGCCAGGTTTCAGTCAAGCAGAGCACATCAAAACTATTATCTGTGATTATTTCATTTACAATAACAGCTTTGGGTGCGAGTGATCTAATGTTTAGGAGCCCAAGCTTTAAAAATTGCTTTTGTTTATTTGTTTTGCATTTTTCTGGTTTAATCACGATCAGATTATTTCTAGATCCTGCATTAAATTTATATTTTGGCTTCACTGTTCGGGGAACAGACACAGTCTTTATAGATTGGACAGCACAAGTATTTCTGTCATTTAAGTGGATAGAACAAAAGTTATCATAGCAGTTATTTGAGAATGGGTTTACTAGTCAGATGGAGCGTAGAGTCCTGGAGATGTTGTCTGACAGGACACCCCAGCGTGCAGCACGATCGCGCCGATGCTCTCGTCGTCCTTCAGGATCGCGGGTATCTGCGCAGAAACATCGAGAACACGAGCTCCAGGGAAACAGTGAGTGTGCTGTCACATCAATTCCATGTGACAGTATTAAATCTAAAGTATGATTATGACAATGAGCAGGTCCTGACACGTGTTGTCTGACTCCAACAGAGTTCAGAATGTCTTAGAATAAATGCTGATCCTAATGAATCTTTTTCATTATCAACATGGAAATTAAAATCACCAACAATTAGGACTTTATCTGCAGCGAGCACTAACTCAGATAGAAAATCAGCAAATTCTTTGATAATGTATGGTGACCTGGTGGCCTATATAGAGTGGCCAGTACAAACATCACAGGAGATTTATCATTAACACTTATTACGTTACTTCAAACTAATTGTACTTGAAATCAGACCTCTGAGAAATACTGAAAATATTGCTATAAATTGTAGCAACACCTCCTCCTTTACCTTTTGGCTCATGTTTATAACAGTAATCTTGGGGGGTAGACTCGTTTAAAGTAAAGTAATCATCTGGTTTTAGCTAGGTTTCTGTCAAACAGAGCACATCTAGGTTTTGATCTGTGATCATATCGTTTACGGAAAGTGCTTTTGTAGAAAGGGATCTAATATTCATTAAGCCAAGCTTTATTATTTGTTTCTCTGTACTTAAAATGGTTTGGCCATTTTTTGTATTTTCTAGTTCGGGGAACAGACACAGTCTCTATAGTGTGATATCTAGCTGAAAGAGTCTCTATGTGCTGAGAATTAACTGACTTCTGTGACGTGAAGCAGCTAGCAGATGGTCAGTTTAGCCAGTCTGTCTGCTTCCTGACCTGGGCCCCAGTTAGTCAAGTACGAACTCTAAGACTATGTGCCATATTTCTAGAGAGAAGAGCCGCACCACCCCTGGAAGGATGAAGACCATCTCTTTTCGACAGGTCAGGTCTGCCCCAAAAACTCGTCCAATTGTCTATGAAACCTATGTTATTCTGCAGGCACCACTTAGACATCCAGGCATTGAATGACGACAATCTGCTATGTATCTCGTCGCCACGGTAAGCAGCGAGGGGACCAGAGCATATTACAGCGTCTGACATCATACTTGCAAATTCACACACCTCTTTAATGTTATTTTTAGTGATCTCCGACTGGTGGACATCATTAGTGCATCATCAGTGTTCTAGGTTACCACCATGTTTCCTGATGATATCTCCAAAGGGTAACATGTAAAGCGTGAAAATCAATGGTCTCAGTACTGAGCCTTGTGGTACTCCATACTGCACTTGTGAACGACATGATAACTGATACCTTTATTTTGAAATAAAATATATAACATAACAATTTAAAAATTGTTTTAAATGAATTGCATATGTTAGTGTGTATTTCCATAGTCAAGTTGCAGTTAGCACAGTTTGAGAATCACTGATCCAGGCTTTGATACTATCAACAGTTCCAAGAAAAGAAAAGCATTCTGTATAAGTAACAGACGTTCCCTCAAACACAGACAGAGAGACAGTCAGACAGATAGATACAGATGCTACAATCCTGATCAGGCACTTTAATGAAAGCGTTCACAGATCAAATCATTCACAGATGTTATTCACACATTTCTAATGTTCAGTGAAATTGGCTGTATTTTCATGGAAAATTACTTACATAATCCTACAAGACATTTCAGTGCAAAAACCCAAAGTTTGGCAAAGGAAGTTAGCCATGACAATCAGAAATGGCGGCTGAAATGACATTGTCCAGCAGCAGCAGCAGCAGCGTTTGTGAATCACAGACCGTTGCGTTTAACTCTCCCAGTCTCCAGACGGCGCGTCTGGCGGATCTTCATCATCAGAGTCGTTAGACACCTTCTTCATCCTCATCATGGCGGCTTTGATGCTTCGCTCGAGCTCTGAGTCTGTGCTGTGCGTCGGGCCGCTGGAGGGCGGGACTTTCTTCAGGGTCACGCCCTGACGAATGGCTGACAGCAGGCTGTTCCTGACGTCGCCGCTCTCTGCACTGACCGTGACCTTCCGCAGCTGTTTCTGTCCACGCTGCAGCGAGGCTAACAGCTCGTCCATCGATCCTGCATCACAAACATGTCATTCACTCAAACGGGTGAAACTCTCACTGAAACATCCAGCTCAGATTTCAACTCTCAGATTTCAATCACTGACATGACGAGCTCGGATGTCGAGCAGAACTTTTCATATTTGTCCCGCTATAAACCCTCTCTAAGCATCTCGAGCTGCTCCTGAATGTAATGTGTAAGACGTCTTCATTAAATGACTGGCTCAGCTTTGAGGATTTAAGATGAAGCCTGAGGTTCTCTTAACTTTAAGAAGATTTTACAAGAACTTGAATTCTTAAGTACAACAAAATAGATAAGAATAAGTATTTTTGAGAATACATAAACTATTCCTAACTCTTTCCTTAAGATGAAACATAAGAAGAAAACAGCAGTTAAGAACTTTGTGAATCTGGCCCCTGGAGATGCTCCTCACAGTTCTGTGAATAATAAAATAATTCCATTGACCTCATAAACACTATTTTACAGCATTTATTAATCTAGTGTTCACGTTACTGTATGAATAAAATATTGTTTGTTTTTTGCACACCAGACGATCCCAGCAGACGGGATCATAGAGTTTGTGAGACTCACCTGAGTTTTGCTCTAGAGCGTTTCGGATGGGCAGCTTCGCACTGATGGACGGGGCAGGAGGAGGAGGAGGAGGAGGAGGAGGAGGAGGTGGGGGTGGAGGAAGAAGAGGAATAGGGTTAGGAGGAGGAGGAGGAAGAAGAGGAGGAGGGTTAGGAGGAGGAGAAGGAGGCGGCGGCGTCTGGTCTGGTTGTGCTGATGCTGATCCAGGCGGCAGCAGAATCTGCACTGGTATGTCACGTTGCTTCTGACTCCGCCTCTTCCTGTGGGGGGTGGGGCTCTGCGGCCCCAGGCTGATGATTGACAGGGGCTGGGAGGAGTCATCTCTGCTGGAGTCATGTGACACTGGCTTCACACGAGCCGTCTTTAAGGCGTAATGACCCTGATGCCTCTAAACTCAGAGAAATACACAGGAAACAAACAGTGAAGCCATGATGAAAACGACACACACACACACACACACACACAGTCTCAAACACACACACAAACAAAAACACACACTCACCTCTCTGAAGCTGCGCAGTCTGTTGAGCGTCTTTGATCTCTCGTTCTCCACCCACTGCTTCATCTGCTCTTCCTCAGCTCTCCTCTTCTCTCGCTTCTGATCAAACAGAGGAGAAACACACACACGCGTTTAGAGAGGAATTGCCTCCAGTTCAGTTCATGACAGAGTTTGAATCAGATGTGGAAATGGAATGACAGGAACAGGAATTCACTGAAATACAATTCAACACAAAGAAAGAAATACAACACAGAAACTTCATCAGTCCAACAGAACGGAGTGTCAGGCAGACTGCTGCATTCTGGGAAATGAAGAGCTCGTCCACTGTTGTCTTTAAAATGCAAGTTCATTTATTAGATATAATGAAATAAATTCAATGCAAATTTCATTTAATTAATTTTCATTGTGTGTTTGATTACTTTTAAGAGAAGAAATTGTTGAATGAAGTCGTTATTTTTGTTTTCTTTGTGCACAAAAAGTATTTCCATAACTTTATAACATTACAGTTGAACCACTGATGTCATATAGACAGTTTTAACGATGTCCTTACTATGTTTGCTTTGAACGTGGTAGTTCCCTTGCTGCCTATGGAGGGTCAGAGAGCTCTCAGATTTCATCAGAAATATCTTAATTTGTGCTCTGAAGATGAACGAAAGTCTTACGGGTTTGGAATGACATGAGGGTGAGCAATTAATGACAGAATTTTCATTTTTGGGTGAACTATCCCTTTAAACACACATCATACAGCAGTTCGTCCACCATGTTGGAAGTATTTTTTCACTAATCTCAGACGTCTCTTCTGTTTTGAGACTGCTCAGAACTTGCTGAATGTGCTTACATGACAACATGTGCTCACAACATTCAGCGCATCAGATCTGCAGACACACCAGCGCAGGGAATTCTGGGAATGTGAGCATAACCTCTGCCGGACTGACAGAAGGCTCAGTCACCATGGCAACTCGGTCGGGCCACAGACAGCCCACAGATCCTACGGTAGCATGACTCATTATAGGATGCTTTGTGGGGTGATGCAGTGGGTTGTTGTTGCCATGGTTCCCAGCGCATTACTCACCAGCTGTGCAGTGTGGTGCTGCCGATCCTGAGCGGATCTCTGAGTGACCGAACGCAGCTGCTGCTCATGAGCCTGCACACACAGCTCCTGCGGACACACACACACGCAAACGCGCAGGATAAACACACGGAAAGACAGTGTTTGTTTGTGTGTGTGTGTGTGTGTGTGTGTGTGTAGTGTAGTGCGTGTGTGTGTAGCGTGTGTACCCGCTGGTTCCTCAGGTAAGCTCTGCGTGATGAAATCGCTCCTCTTTTGCTCTCCAGTTGTTTCAGGTGCTGCTGCAGGTGTGAGTGGGCGGGACTTACATCCACCTGAACATCCTGCAGCTCCTCGGGGTCCTCACAGGTGTCATAATACACCACCTGCTCCTTCAGCTCTGCAGAACACACACACACACACACACACACACACACACACACACTCGTCAGTCCTGGGGATAAATATGGTCAGTCCAGTTATGTACCATTTGTGGGCTCCAAATATTCCAACAAATATAGTAAAAGTTGAAATCAGCAAGACTGGAGAGCAACAGGCCTCATGAGCTAAACACACGCATGCAAGCCATCTAAAGCTCAGAAGAAAATCAGCAGATGTCAATGGAAAGGATGTGTGTGTGTGTTTGTACCTGTTTTTCTATTCAGGTGGGGACTTAAACCTGAATACACACAGACTCATGGGGACTCGTGTCACGGTGGGGACCTAAATTGAGGTTCCCACAGGTAAAGAGGCTTATAAATCACACAGAATGAAGTTTTTTGAAAATCTAAAAATGCAGAAAGTCTCCTGTGAGGGCTAAGTTTAGGTGTAGGGTTGGTGTAGGGTAATAGAATATACGGTCTGTACAGTAGAAAAACCATTACGCCTATGGAAGTCCCCACAAGGATAGCGAAACAAGTGTGTGTGTGTGTGTGTGTGTGTGTGTGTGAGACCTCTGATCTGCCGCTGTGTGCTCTTGATCTGCGTCAGCAACAGCAGCTCTTCATTTCTCAGGATCTCAAACCTGCAGTCATGAAGCTCCAGCTGTGTCTCATAATACTGCAGCTCCAGCTCACTGACGACACTCACGCCCTCAGAGCCACCCGCCGGCACGCCACGCATCTGCACACACACACCTGTTACCGTGTGTGTTTGTGTGCATGTGTGTGAATGAGTGTGTGTGTGTGTGTGTGTGTGTCTTCTGACAGCACAGCAGTAATTATTGACGTGTCAAAGATGAACAGCATCACTGCTCTTCATGGTAACCAACAAGCCTTGAACTCAGATTAGGATGTTTTTGTGACATTATATTATGACAAACCAGAAATACACAAACCCAGCATCATAATACCCATAATGCACTTTAAAAGACAGCATCTGAAGGACAGCAGAGTGAAACTGCTCCCTCTTGTGGATCACTGACACATTCTGAGACATAAAAATTGAAAGAGCTTATGAATATGCAAATTCTGATCAAACTGTTAAAATACAAAAACATATCAAAGTGTCAGGTTTTACAGACTGTTTGCATCTGTTATCCAGTGTCAAACACTCTCTCACACACACACACACACACACACACCTTCTCTCGGATCTCGTCCCTCTTGCGTTTGATGCACATCTCTTTGGCTCTCATGTACTGCAGCGTCTCTTTAGCCAATAGGACTCTGAGTTTCTCTTGTCTGGGTGTGGCCATTGCCCAAGAGGCGTGGCCAAATCTCTTTTGATCCTGTTCCATCTGTTTCACCATACCTGAACAAACACACACACACACACACACACACACACACAGGTCAGTAATAAAAACATTGGTAATCAGCAGAGAGATGAACTGTCACACTCACAGAAGAGAGAGTTCAGGGACGGGGGGGGCGGTGTGTGTGTGTTTGTTTGTTTGTTGTGAAATGACATACTGTGAATCATTTTGCAGTGAGTAAATGTCTGATGTCATTATTTATGAGTTGTGTGTTTGACCGAATCACATATGCAAAGCAAACTTTATTTTTTATGAAGCGCATTTTAGAGCACAAACATTCACATTCACAATCTATACTATTCAATTCTGTTCTATTCTGATTACCACTGGAAAGATCTTAAAAAGATGATGCATGTGTGTTGGCAGACTGTACTGGAGTTCACAAGAGAATCTATGATATATTTGTGTATTTTGTTGCTTTGTCACTTTTGAGGCATTTTCTAGACTGTAGTGAGAAATGATGCATCAGATTTAACTTGAAGCATTTGATAAGTTCATTATAAAAGATCTGAATGTATAGAGCGGTGTAAATCAGCCGTGTGTGAGACCTGTGAGCGCTCTGGACGTGTCTTTGAAGTAGTCAGCTGTGATGTCCTGTATGGAGTGAACAGCTTTTTCTCCGCGCTGATTCCACTCGTTCATCTCT
Source organism: Spinibarbus caldwelli (assembly GCA_039654775.1). Taxonomy (NCBI): domain Eukaryota; kingdom Metazoa; phylum Chordata; class Actinopteri; order Cypriniformes; family Cyprinidae; genus Spinibarbus; species Spinibarbus caldwelli. Next base: position 149,396 of record CM077239.1, read on the forward strand.
GCCTCTAGTTCACTCACACGCTTCGGCCCCAGCTCCTCATACTGCAGACATTTCTGAACAAACACAAACAGACACACGTCCATCAGCTTCTGCAGCTTCTCAACATCGTGTTTATCAGCTGAACCTTCATCATCTTTCATCATCACATCTGAGAGCTTTTCTTGCTGCTTAAAGGACCGACAGGTCAGATCTGGCCCATAGCTGATGAGTCTTAATGTACATGAATGAAGGAAATTGTTGTTGCTTTTTTGTATGGCTCTAGTGAGTGATGTGTGCAGGTACCAGAATCTCCGTCTTGTAGAGCATGGCGATCTCTCGCATGTCTCTGAAGGGCTGCAGAAGGTTCTGATAGAACTGCGTCGCCACACTCACTAATTCCCTGTAAACCTCATCTTCCTCCTCATAGATCTTCATCAGCCGCTGGAGCCCGTCAGCACTGGGATGAGTCTGCAGCAGCTGATGAACAGGACAAAAACACCACAACACCATCATCATCGACACTACAGAACAGAATTGAATAGACTACAGTGAAACAGAATGGAATGGAATAGAATAGAATCAAAAGAATAGAACAGAATAGAATAGATTAGAATAGAATCAATATAATACAACAGAACACAATCAAACAGAATAGAACAGAACAGAGCAGAACAGAGCAGAATAGAATAGAATAAAATAGAATAGAATAGAAATTGAACAGAACTGAATGGAACTGAAAATAAAATAAAACAGAAACAAAAGAATAAAACAACACAATACAACAGAACAGAACAGAAAAAATAATAGAATAGAACACAACAAAATAGAACAGAACAGAATGTAACACAAAAGAGTAGAACTCAGAACACAACAGAACTGAATAGAATAAAATAGAACTGAATAGAAGACAGTAGAACAGAAGACAACAGAATACAACAGAACTGAATAGAACAGAAGACAGTAGAATTAGGGTTGGGCTGATAGACGATGCCGTCATCCATCGCCGATAGCTGACAGACATCACGAAGTTGAGCCAGCATCGTGATTCCCCCCCTCCCCATCCCGCATCCCAATTCCGTGTTCGGAAAGAAAATTAAGTGTACAACGGAACCCCTAAAGAGAATAAATAGCTTACGAGATGGGAGGATAAAAAAAATATTTCAGTACTTTCTCTCGCAATTATATCGTTGGGTAATTATATTGTAAATAAATTGGGGAGTCGCTATTAATATACAGGGCATTGAAACGGCTTTCAAATGTGCGCTCTCTTTCTTTTACTTTAACTTTCACTTCCGAGATTCGCGAGCACACTGACTCTACAATACGGAGCGGCAGTACTTACCACACATTTCACAAGATTAGATGTTTGTGAGTGGTGCTCAGGATCTGCAAATCATTCGCCATCATCCTATCAGTCATCTCTCCTTACTTTGTGTATGTGGTAAGTGAACTTTCATGTAGGCTACTGTAATGTAACAGGCTACCGCTATCAAATGGGTAACCATGTCTCTTTAGTGGCTCCGTAGAACCATAGCCCAGGTGCCACCCATTTGGGCCCCACATAAGTCTGCTGGCTGGGACACGTTATTGGTTTTCCGTGCCTTTCTGAATACGGATTCACGCTTCGGGGCACACCCCTAACCCTGCCCCCCGATGTCATCGTCCATCACGATGGTTCACTGTAGACATCGTCCGATGCCAATTTGGTAGACATAGCCCAACCCTAAGTAGATTAGAAGATAACAGTATAAAACACAACTGAACTGAACAGAACAACACAGAATGGAAGACGAGAATAGAAGACAACACCACTGAATAAAGAATAGAAAACAGAATAGAAAACACTAAAACACAACAGAATAGAATAGAAAAAAACCCACAATACAATAGAATAGAACATAAACAGAAAGGAATGAAACACAATAGAATAGAATAGATCAGAGCACAACAGAACTGAATAGAGTAGAACAAAAAGACAAAAAATTAATATAAAAATGGAATAGACCTGAATAGAATTAAACAGAAAATAAAACAGAATACAACATAAAAGCATAAAACACAATAGAAAAGAACAGAACACAACAGAATAGAATAAAAGAGTAAATAATAGAACAGATCACAACAGAATAGAACAGAACAAAAGGAAATAGAGCACAATAAAATAGAACAGAACAGAATATAACACAATAGAACAGAACTCAGAACACAAAAGAATAGAATAAAATACAACTGAATAGAAGACAACAGAATAAAACACAACAGAACTAAATAGAATAGAACAGAATGGAAGGCAATAGAATAAAGACAACACCACAGAATAAAACAGAACACAACAAAACAGAATACACTAAAACACAATAGAATAGAATAGAATAGAATAGAATATGCCGCGCCTCACCGCGTGCAGCGCGTCTTTGGCGCGTGTAATCTCGTCGCGCATCGCTCTGCATTTAAACTCCTGCAGGTTTTCGAAGTACTCGCGTTCGTCCGCCGCAGTGACGCTGAAGAGCGCGTCCAGCACGATCTTGCGGCCGCACGCGTCCACCGCGGCGCCGAAGTAGCGCTCCAGATGCCTGCAGGCCGCGTCAGCATCGCTCCGCGGCGCGCTGGAGAACAGCAGCTCCCACAGGCTCGGCTCCTGGAAGCCCGTGAGCTCCGGGAACAGCGAGCGAAGCTCGTCGCGGACGCCGCTCAGCTGCGAGTGAACGCAGGTCAGCTGCGCGCTGGAGAACAGACCCGCGCAGCTGCCGCTCGCGTCGCCGCGCCGCTGCAGCGTCCGGTTGTGACACGTCACCGCGAACTTGGTCTCGATCTCGTTCCACTCCACGATAAATCTCAGCTTGTGGCTCTCGCTGTCGTCGAAGGCGTCGCTTTTAACGGCGACCCATCCGTCCAAGCTGTCCATGCGCTCGCTGTCCGCGTCGCTCATCATCGCGTCGGTGTTTGTGTTTGTGTTGCGCTTCCGCCGTCATCAGCTGTCAGCTTCCTGCGGTCACGTGACGGGGAACTCCAGCGCCCTCGTGACGCGCTGATTCATTGTTATTCATTATATATGACAGACTTGTAACAAACTGTATCTGTATAAAGAGTATGAAGGTATTACAGTAGCAAAACTCAAGAGCGTGCTGTTTTGAATGTGAGAACTTGTCATATTAATATTCGTATTTGTAAGTTGAAATTTACACACAGCTCTGATGTGAAAAGCTGAATCTTTCGATTTGCACACACAGACAATAATCAAAACATCCGTGTTTTAAATTTGAAGTTGCAAATTAGTTACAAATGTGTACGACATATTTACTTTTGCACTTTCCACACCACACACCAGTTACAGGTGGAGAGGAGAGAGATAGAGCCAGTCAAGTGGATGGGGATTATTAGACCACATCACCCTGCAGACCAAGACTGGTCACCCACTGAAGCTAAGCAGGGTTGAGCTGGTCAGTTCCTGGATGGGAGACTCCTGGGAAAACTAGGTTGCTGCTGGAAGAGGTGTTAGTGAGGCCAGCAGGGGGTGCTCACCCTGTGTGGGTCCTAACACCCCAGTATAGTGACGGGGACACTATACTGTCAAAAAGCACCGTCTTTCGGATGAGACGTTAAACTGAGGTCCTGACTCTCTGTGCTCATTAAAAATCCCATGGCACTTCTCGTAAAGAGTAGGGGTGTAACCCCGGTGTCCTGGCCAAATTCCCGTCACTGGCCCTTGTCAATCATGGCCTCCTAATAATCCCCATCCATTGATTGGCTCTATCTCTCTCTCCTCTCCACCTGTAGCTGTGTGTGGTGAGCGCACTGGTGCTGTTGTATCATCAGGTGGATGCTGCACACTGCTGCTGGTTGAGGAGAGACACCCTCATGATTGTAAAGCGCTTTGGGTGTACAGCAATACACAATAAAGTGCTATATAAATGCATCATTCATTCATTCACTTTACTTCAGTTTCGCTGTACAACGTCAAGTCGGCACTTACAACCTCTCAGATCTGGCAGTACAGCTTCAAATCCCAACGCTTTGACTTTCGCTGCTCATTTCGCGACATTCCTGCAGCAGAACTCACCTGTGCACGTGTAAACGCAGAGCCGGGGGTGGGGCTGGGGTGCGAATCAAGACATTTTATTGGTCGATGCCTGACCAATGAATAACGCCAGCTAGCGCGACTTGCAGTGCAAAAAGAACATGTTTTTTATGCATATGTATCAGTTAATTGTAAAACACTTCTATTTTCATTGAATATCCTTAGCTTTTACAGGATTTTAAGCTACTACATTCATCTTGACATTCAAGTATTATCTGGTAGACAAATAATGCAACATCTTTTATTGTATCCTACTGTATATTGCAAACTGCAGAGAGTAACATGGCTGTATCCAACTGCTTATAAATAAAGCATGGGAATATGTTGAACCACTTTATATAATGACCATTAAGTGAAAATGAAACGGGATAAAAACTGATGAAAGTAAGGAAGTAACTTAATAAGGTGCGTAGTATGAATGTAGGCTAATAGCAAGCACACAGTTCAGACCAACATGAATTTGAGGAAAAAAAGAAAAGAAAAAACAGTTGAAAGGTCATTGTGTTTTACACACTGATCTATAATCTCCAATGTGCACATTTGTAGACATTAAAAATAATAATAAATAAATAAGAAAGTGGGTTGCTTATTGTATTCAGCAGCATGTATATGCTAAAACAGTATTTATACTTTGCTCATTTTATGTTCTTACATGGTCTTTTACTGCAAGTCTACCTTTGTAATGAATTTACACAAGAAACTGAGGATAACACATAATTATCACAACGGCACAGGTTACAAAACATTTATAAGACCACAGATAAATTTGTAGAGTTTATTTCATGTGTTGTGTGTGCTGTCACTAACATCACACAACTGGCAACTTTGCTTCCAGGAAAACACACGTGTTTTTAGTGAAAACACTGAGCACTGCTAAAGTTACCACATTTAATTATCTTATTCTTTCACAGTGTAACATTATTAATGTTAATAAAAACATTTACTGAAGAACTTGAGAAGAACTTACTAAATCAGTTTTACATTTATTTATTTTATCTTATAAAACTGCATTTTTTTTCTTTTCATAAGAACCCAGAAGTATTGATGCTTTCTCACACAGCCGCCCCCAAATGTGTGTAAGGACATTTGAAATAGTGAGAAACCCTAGCTAATTAGTAGGCTCAATAGGGTCATCGTCAGAGAATTTAGGGAGTGGGACTAAACGAGATACAGGTCTCACATATGTGCGATTGTGTACCTGCACTTCAACTGTTCTGGTACGCCCATCAAGTCCAGGGAAAGTGTTGGTCACTTTTCCTACTGGCCAACATGCTCGTGGAAGTTGTGGGTCCACTATCATTACCACCTGGTCTAGACCAATTTCTCCTCCATCTTTACGCCATTTCTGTCTTTCTTGCAGATTCGGGAGATAGTAATGGATGAATCTAGACCAGAAATGGTCAGCAAGTACTTGGCTATGTTTCCATCTTCTGGTACCCAAAAGATTACTTGAATCATAGAGCACTTGTGGGAGAGAAGAATCATGGCGGCCCATTAGGAGGATGCTAGGCGTAACTGGGTCCAAATCTGACACGTCTGATGACACGTATCCCAAAGGCTTAGCATTTAGGATGCCCTCAGCTTCAATAAGCACAGTATGCAGTACAGTTTCAGTCACTGTTTGATCCTTCAGTACTACCTTTAGGGCCTGCTTTACTGACTTAACCTCCCGTTCCCAAGCTCCCCTGAAATGAGGGGCACCAGGTGGAATAAATCTGAATGAAATCTGTTGTTCTGCGAGTTGTTCCCTGAGTTGAGGCATCATGGCTTCATAGGCTGCTTCCATCTCTTTGTCTCCTCCAACAAAGTTAGTTCCATTATCACAAAGGAGCTCAAATGGTTTCCCTCTTCGTGCTATGAATCTGCGGAAAGACATCAGAAATGCATCTGTATCAATGCTCTCTAAGAGATCAAGATGGAGACAGCGGGTGGTCAGACACTTGAAAACTATTCCCCATCTTTTCTCTGTACGTCGACCGATCTTCACTGTGAATGGACCAAAACAATCCATTCCAGTGGAATAGAATGGGGGTTTGTACAGGCGTAGGCGTGCTGATGGGAGGTCAGCCATTTTGGGTACACCAGGCTTAGCACGCCATTTCTGGCAGTCTACACACCTGAATTGATATTTCTTGATAGCTTCCCTTCCGCGCAGAATCCAGTATCGTCTTCTCAGCTCAGCAAAGACTCTTTCTGGCCCAGGATGTAGAAGGGAGGCATCATAGTCCTTGATCAGGAGCTTCGTTAGGTGGTGTTGCGGATCAAGCACAATGGGATGTATTGCATCCAATTCCATCTGCTTCGCATGTCTTAGTCTCCCTCCGACCCTGATAAGTCCACTGGCTTTATCGTACTCAGGTGATAAGGATGCTAATCTGCTGGTAGATGGTAATGGTCGCTCAGAGGCGAGAGCCTTAAACTCCTCTGGAAAGGAATCTTTCTGAGCCTGTTGTAGGAGAAGCTTCTCTGCTGAGATGTAACTCTCTGAATCATCTGGTGACTGCATGGGAGATGTAGCCGCCCCGTGAAGGGATGTCACTGTAGCCTTTAGCAGCTCAGACCAGTTACTAAATTGGTTGACGTCAGGAAGGGGATTGTCTGGACTAGTGCACACATGCAGACAAATTGATGACTTTTTCAACTCTGCCTCTGGTTCAGGTTCATCTGCTGGCAAAGTAGGCCAACATGACTCTGGCTGATGCAGGAAATTTGGTCCATTGATCCAACGGCAAGGTGGGGTTAAATCCTTTAATGGTTGGCCTCGTGTTATGACATCAGCGGGGTTGTTTGCTGAATCAACGTACCTCCAGGAATCAATATCAGTGAGTGATTGAATTTCAGCCACCCGTGTTCCCACGAAGATTTTATATCTGCACGAGTCGGATTTAAGCCATTGGAGGACGGTAGCTGAGTCTGACCAGAGAATGACTTGATTGATGTCCACAGTTAGTTCTGCTTGAAGGATATTAGCCACCTGTGCTCCGGTAAGTGCCGCACTCAGTTCCAGATGAGGGATCGTCGTCTGCTTCCGAGGTGCCACTCGTGAACGAGCTAACACGAATGAGACATGTACATGTCCTTCATTGTTTTCTGTGCGCATGTAGGCCACTGAGCCATAGGCCCTCTCAGATGCGTCGCAGAATATATGTAAATCCCGATTGAGGATTTCCACATGCCCTTCAAATGGAGTGTAACACCTTGGGATTGCAATCTGATTCAAACTGTGGAGCTCTTGTTGCCAGTCTTTCCATCTGGTTAACAGGCTGCCAGATGTGGTTGGGTCATCCCACCCTAGATTGCTCTTCCACAAATCCTGGACCAGCACTTTGGCTCGGGTTGTAAATGGAATTAGATAACCCAGGGGATCATATTGAGATGCCAAAACTCTGTAGACATTACGCAGAGTGGGTTCAAGGCATCCGGATTGGCTGGGTTTGTAGCTGAACGAGTCTGCGAGACAGTTCCACTGTAGCCCAAGTGTACCTTCCAGGAGGTCAGTACTCTTCTGTGATAGCCAGAGTTCACTATTCTGTGATCTTGCTTCAGAGGGGAGATGCTGAATAACCTCAGGTTGATTGCTGGCCCATTGACGGAGATCAAACCCACCAGTGAGCAAAAGTTGCCGTAGGTTGTCTACTAGTGCTCTAGCTTCAGCAACAGTTCGAAGGCTATGAAGACAGTTGTCTACATAGAAGGAACTTTTGACTGTTCTCACCAGAGCTGGGTCCACTTGCGGGTGGTTCTGAGCAATTTCCTGGAGTGCATATATGGCACAGCATGGGCTGCACGTTGTGCCGAATGGTAAGACTTGCCATTCGTAGATCTTAGGCTGTTCTGTCCTCTGCATGTCTCTCCACAGAAAGCGCACAATAGGCTTATCACTGGGCAAGAGGCGAACTTGGTGGAACATACCCTTCACATCTCCGCTGATGGCTACAGGATGTTCACGGAACCTCAGCAAGACACCAAGTAAAGACGGACCAAGAACGGGCCCAGGCAGGAGGATGTCATTTAAAGCATGGCCTTGGTATGAATAAGAACAGTTGAAAACAATTCTGTCGTTGTTGTTATGCGTCACCATATGGTGAGGGATGTACCACGACTCCGGGGATTGCTCAGCTTCTTGTGTTGATATCTCTGCCACATAGCCAGCTTCTTGCAGTTTCTTCATTTCAGAACAGTAAGACTCAGATCGCCTAAGGTCTTTAGCAAGTTTACGCTCAGTGCTTCGAAGGTTCGCCATCACTGCTTCTTTAGGGGCTTTAAGAAGTTCAGCATTAGGCCGTCTGAGCAACGGAGTGGCATATCGCATTACTCCACTGACTTCTACCCTGGTGGTATGTGTCTGGAGAAGAGAGCGGGCATACTGATCATGCTTGGAGCGAGTGGCTGTCTTCTCATTTACATAGGGCAGGGTATCAATTTGCCAGAGGCGTTCCACATTCTTGAATAGTTCAGTATTTGTTGTGGTTGTGGTTATGTGGAGACACTGTGGGGTGGAAAGGGTGGTCTGACTGAGCCCAATGGGACCTTGGAGGGTCCAACCAAGTCTGGTACAGACGGCAATCGGTCCATTTGCAGGTCCCATACACACTGGCTGGACAGGAGTAAGCAGATGAGGCAGGTCAGACCCAATAGAGGTTGGGCTCGGTCAATCAAAGGCAATGGCAAGGACCTAAGATGCTCATACTTGCGCTGAAGAGCGGACACATGGTAGGAATGTTCAGAAAGTCTCAGGTTATCTGCGGTGAACGCATGAGGAATCGGGTATTTCCTGCATGGTCTGTGCAAGGGTGACACATGAAGGGAAACGGTGGCTCCGTGCAGATTAACTACATCGTGATGGACCGTGCGTAATGTGAGTGTTTCAGGTTCAGTAGGGAGGTTCAACTGATCTACAGCCTGTGACAAAACAATGCTACGCTCTGAACCATCGTCCAACACTGCGTATGCTTCCATGACTTTCTCTCGGTTGTGCAGTAAGACCTTGACTATCTTGAGCATTACCTTTTGAGATCTGTTGGGCCGGTCTAAATAGACCTGAGGCGTAGGCACGTTGACCAACAGTACACTTTTTTGGATCTGTAAGGCTGCATCATGCAAGATGGTCAGGTGTAACTCTTTACAGTTTGTACAGGTTCTTTTCAGAGTACAGCTATCTGGGTTATGAGTTCGCCCACATTTCCAACAGCGCTTCTCTTTGGATATCCACTGTACTATCTGGTCTGTAGTCAGTATCTTGAACTTGGGACATGCATTAAGGAAGTGGTCCTTGGTGTTACAGTAAGGGCAGAAGGGTTGAATCTTAAAGGGGGGCGTAGATTTCATCTGTCCCTGCAAGGCTGAACTGGCATCAGCTGAGTACAAGATAGATGTAGATCTCTCCTTTGGACGAGAAGGTACTGACCTTTGCTGATCTTTCTTGGTGGATCTAGCTGTATCAGTCTGGTACATGGTAGCTGCTTTTTTGGAAATGCACTTCGCTTGTGACTTCATCTGCAGCCATGCAGACAGATCAGGTAATATATAAGTGCGGTCTGTGCCAGTTTGCAAAATACCTCGGCTGAAACAGTATTCAACGAACCCATCGCGATATGATGGTGGCATCTTGCTTAACAATCGATCAACATGAGAGCCACAGCGTAGTTCATACCCATTTGGGCCTTCCAAAGTTCTGAGCATCCCTACTAGTGTTTGGATAGATAGGGAAAAAGAGTCAAAGGCTTCTGCATCACCAAACTTGACTGCTGGTGCATTCAGTATGACACCTAGTTCGGACTGAACCAGTTGACGTGGTTGGCCATATTTATCCTGCAGCGCTTGCAGTGCGGTTGTGTATGGTCTGGGGTCATACATATATGCTTTGGCCAACTGGAGAGCGCTGGGGAGTTTTAAGTAACTTAAAAGGACCTGATATTTGTAATGTTCACTCAAATGAGGCTGGTTATTCATTACATTGTCTAAGGCCATCTTCAGTAGTGCAAAGTCACTTTCTCGGCCAGTATTAAAGTATGGGATAGCCGGCTTTGGGACCCCGTAAGCTGAGGCAGCTAACATTTCCAAACCAGGTGGCTGGACTGGAGAGGGGTACATCACTGCCCGATTATGAGAGGCGTCAGATGGGGGAACAGGATACGGTACTGCTGTCCAATGAGGGTTAGGATTCGTGGCCTGGTAGGACTCAGCCTGTAAGGGAGCCCCTAATGTTACAGGAACTGTAGATGGGACTGTAGGCAGGAAACTGACAGGGGGTGTCTGACTATAGGTGACAGAGGTATCTGAGTAATGGTGCGGCTTGGCCACCACAGCTGGGTTAAAGGGTAAAGGAGCTGCATAATCCGGCCTAGACATTAAGGTGGGCGGTGCCATAACTAGCGAAGCCGATGACCTTGTAACTATGTTGGGCTGGGTTACCTCGGCAGCTGAGGTGACTGAACTAAACGGGGAGTCAGCTACTGAAGCTGTAATGTGTAGAGCAGGTAATATGGGGGAAGGCGTTACTGATGACACAGGTACTAAGTTAACATGGCAAGGGGTAGAATGACTAGGCATTACTTGGGCATATGATTTAAGATCAGTAGTAGCAGCAACTCTGTGTTGTTGAGTGCTTACCTCAGACAGAGAATCAACAGCTAGGCTGGACTGTGAAGCAGCAACATTAACATCTTGAGATTCCTGTTTAAGAAGTACACAAACATATTTAGCAACCTCAAGCTCATTCTGGACCTTTTTGAGACGCCACCGGCTCTCTACCTGCTTAGCTAGCAACTCTCTAGCCTTAGTGGCTTGTTCCTGTCTATACTGCGCTTCTCTAGCCTGAGCATCAAGTCTCTCACACTCTTTATCTACAATGGCATCCTCTTCGATCTGCTCTTGAAGTTCTTCCAAGTCCAGAGTCTTTAGCCTTTCCTCCAACATGGCAGCTTGAAGATCGGAGAGTCCATGTCTGGGAGATCTGCGTTGTGCACTGCGATTGGATCTGGATGAAGTACTGGACACCGTACCAGAGGAAATGGATCTAGACTCATGTTTTGATGGTCTAGATGGTCTCTGCGAAGACGAATCACCAGGAGGTGGCACTGGATGTAGGTTAGGCGGGATCTGGACGTCGTAATCAGCTAGGTGAGCAGGAAGGTGTCTCTCTCTTGGAGGGCGAGGTCGGACGACAGGCTCAGTTGCACTGGGAGTTTCAGGATCCATCTTGATGCACATCCGGCTCAAAGGACCATATACGAGCATATGGGACACTCAGAGGGTTCAGGTGTAGTGCAGCCAAGATGGTGGTGTGTGTTTCCAGTAAGAGAAACAGGAGAGGGAATCCCAATATAACTTGTTTAATCAAAGGAGATTTGTATATGTTACTTCACACATGTGGTCTATAATAAACAGAAATGATACAAAGTGGTAAATATATCAGTTATTAAGTAATAGATTAATTAACATACATGATTTGCCGATTATATTAGTAAATAAAGTAAACAATGACAACCAGATTGCGCGATCGTTGCGTATGCTCAATATTACGAGCAGGAAACAAGCAATGCCATCAAATTTGACATTTCAAACAATATTGAACAAACCAGGTGATATGTAACTAGGAAGTGAAAATAATCATTTGTATTCTAATAGGAATACACTTATTATCAAGCTCAAAGTCCGATATGAAAGCGTTTAGTTTCACTTTCAATTTCACTTTCGTTTGTGACGCAGTTTAAAATGGGTTCAATTTACGGGCAAATATCGACATTCAGAACAATAATATAGATTACAAATACAAAATATATTTGAAAACTCACCCGTAATCATTTACACACTAGTAAAAACATATACAAAGTTGACTAAACAATCCAGCCAGCCTGATTTGTAACCTGCTGCCGTCGAGTCAAAATGTCCGCTCCTAACTGAGCTATGTATCCTACGTGCCACAAGGAGGCGTGGTTAGGGCTTTCTCACAGCCTTATTGGATAAATACATTGATATAATTCAGCCCGATTTGTCAACAAAAATATTTTCGCCAATTTCAGTGAATCAGTTTGAAGAATTGAAGCTGTCGTGGGTTTATATAATTTATGATTTTTGTAAAATGTAAATATTAAGCATAAACCGAAAATGTGTCTAAATTAAAGTCTTAATATAAATATTATATTTCAATGTAAACTTTACATCTGTTTATTTTTAGTTATTGGCACCGACAGAAGAACCGAATCTGTGATTGACAGGCGTCATATAACCTTCATAATGCAACAGTAAATGTATTCAGTAAAGCAGTGCTGTTTGTGTCGCTCAGTCATGGGTTTTTTTGAGCTCCTGTTGATATTAGATCTGTCGTTCTATATTTATCAGTTCAGAGCTCGAAGCGCATGCGCAGAAACACACTCCACACCGAACACACCGAGAACCGGCAAGTATTTATGACCGCTTTATACTTTGATGATTTCTGATTGAAGCAAAATCAAGAAAACAACGACTGTTTAGGTGTTTTTATGGCTGTAAAAGTCATGGGGTGGGTGTGTGAGTGTGTGTGTGTGTTTGACAGAGTGAGAGAGTGTGTGTGTACTTGTATCTTTGTGAGGGCCGGTTTGAGTTTTAGAGCATCGGAGTGAGGACAAAATAGTAAAGTGAGGACATTTTGGCCGGTCCTCACTTTCTGAGAGCCCTTTAAAGGCCTGTTTGAGGGTCAAGACTTGGTTTTAGGGGTCAGGTTATAATTGGGTAAAGGGTAGGTTTAGGGTAAGGGTTTGGGTGAGGCACTTAGTTCTGATGGGTAGGGTTAGGGTAAGGAGCTAGAGATTGCATTGTGTCAATCAATGTCCTCACAAAGATAGCTATACAGAGTTGTGTGTGTGTGACCTGTGGGCAGATTTTCTGACAATATTTCTTGTAGAAAAACAAAACAAAACCTCATCTTACGTTTTCTAAGTGTATTTTATGGTAGTCATTATAAATAACTTTTGTTACAAATGTTAGGAAGGAATAGATAGATAGATAGATAGATGTACACTACCAGTCAGAATTTTAAAGAAGTCTCTTCTGCTCACCAAGCCTGCATTTATTTGATCCAATGTACAGCAAAAACAGTAAAATGTTGAAACATTTTTACTATTTAAAATAACTGTTTTCTATTTGAATATATTTTAAAATGTAATTGATTCCTGTGATCAAAGCTGAATTTTCAGCATCATTACTCCAGTCAAATGATCCTTCAGAAATCATTCTAATATGCTGATTTGTTGTTCAAGACTTTTTTTTTTTTTTAAATTATTATTATCAATATTTAAAATAGTTGAGTACATTTTTTTTCAGGATTCTTTGATGAATAGAAAGATCCAAAGATCAGCATTTATCTGAAATAAAAAGCTTTTGTAACGTTATACACTTTACCATTCAAAAGCTTGGAGTCAGTATAATTTTTTATTTTTTTATTTATTTTTATTTTTTTGTTAAGAAATTATAGAAATGAATACTTTTATTTAGCAAGGATGCTTTAAATTGATCAAAAGTGATGATAAAGACATTTATAATGTTACAAAAGATTTCTGTTTCAGATAAATGCTGTTCTTCTGAACTTTCTATTCATCAAAGAAACTTGAAAAAAATTCTACTTCAGCTTTGAAATCACAGGAATAAATTACATTTTAAATTATATTCAAATAGAAAACAGTTATTTTAAATAGTAAAAATATTTCAAAATTTTACTGTTTTGCTGTAATTTGGATCAAATAAATGCAGGCTTGGTGAGCAGAAGTGACTTCTTTGAAAACATTAAAAATCTTACTGTTCAAAACCTTTTGACTGATAGTGTAGATAGATTAATTGATTCAAATCACCTTTTAAAGCCAAATCTCTCTCAAAGTACTTCACTGGCATAATTGTTTTACCTTCAGTGCTGCCATACAGCATCGGCACACACACAAACACCAGAAAATAAAATAAACAACAGAGCAAGCAAGATATGAGTAGAGATTGACTGTACAGACAGTGAATGACTGAACTAGTGAACATGATTGATGCGTTTCTGTGGGGATCTGCTGCAGGCGTCAGGATGGACATGTATGAGGTCAGAGGTCGTCTGGATGTGATCGCGGAGGAGCTGACGGTGAGTGAGGAGGAGGAGGAGGAGGCGGCTGATGAAGATGCGTTTGTGATGGTGCAGGAGTCTCCTGATGTCTTCTGCTGCGACTGCAGCATCTCCACACACAGCAGCACAGCTCCGCATTCACATCACACACTCCTCCCGCTCGCTGCCGCTGCGCAGCAGATGAAGGTCAGTCGCAGATTCACACTCACGTGATTAGGGTTGGGAATCGAAAATCAATTCCAATTCCAGAATTGGATACTTAAGGTCAGGAATCAGATACTTTTTGTAAAATTAAAATTTCAGTTCCGCCTATCAATACCTGTGTGTGCATCTTTTTTTTTTTTTTAGGTGGCAAAAAGGGGCTGTTAAAAATGTATTTGTCATTGAATCATTCATTCAAGAGATTCTTTCAAAAACTCAGATTTATCCAGTGATGAAACCAGTGAATCTTGAGTGAGTCATTGAATTATTCCGTTCATAAATTCAATGAGATGTTGTTTAGTTGTGTAATATTATTTCTTCATAATAATATTATATTATAATATATAATTGTGAGAGAACTACCACCTCCATTAAAAAAAAAAAAAAGTCGCAATTTATTCAGAATGGTGCAGCTCTATTTTGCACACAAACAGCTCTTAATCGAATCCAGTTTTTATGTAGCCGGCTGATTTTTGTTCATGGTATTCAGCAGCAATTAAATGTTTTGCAAAAAGAGACACAGAATAAATATATTTGATATCTAAATGTTTGACTTCATTTTTTTTTGGAACATTGGCATCGAAACTGGGAATCGATAAGCAGAATTGGAATCAGAATTGGAATTGATCAAATTCAAACGATACCCAAACCTACGCATGACCCGAGTGTCTGCGGTGTGTGACAACACGCGTGTGCTTTCCAGGAGCAGCTGTCCAGAAGCAGGAGCAAACTGAGCGAGAAGATCATGGAGATGGAGAACTTCGCCAGTAACCTGGAGGAGATCTTCATCACTGTGGAGGTTTGCAGGCATCTCTGCTGCGATACAGGTGGAGTTTCAGGTGTGTTTCACACTCCTCGTGTGTGTCTGCAGGAGAACTTCGGCCGGCAGGAGCAGAATCTGGAGCAGCACTATAATGAAGTTCTGCAGACGCTGTCGCAGAGGAATGAGGCAGCGCTGGACGAGCAGAAGAACAGCAAGCTGGAACGTTTGTACGGTCAGCTGCTTCTGTGCGGCCAAACGCTGGATGCAGCCAAAGAGCTGATCGAGAGCGCGCAGGAGCTTCACCGCAGAACAGACAAACGCGCCTTCCTGCAGGTCAGAGCCACTCCTTCAGTCTTATTAGAGACCATCTGAATGCTGTGGAGTCTTTAACCCCCTCTTCCTCTCTGATTGACAGGCTGTCATGCCAATTATGAAGAGGTGAGTAGATGCAGTGTGTGGTTTATCTAACAATCAGCATTTACTCACCTTCATGCCGATCCAAACCCGTGTGAGAATGTCGATGATGCTCTTTTCATACAGCCAGTGAATGTTAAAGGGGTCATAAACTCAGAAACCAAAATTCCCTTGATCTTTTGACATATAAGAGGTCACTGTACTATAAAAACATTCTGTAAGTTTAAGAACTCAAAACTTTGTTGTTAGACTAAAAACAGCTTGTATTGAAGGCAGTCTGTCTAAACCACAGCTTGTGGAATGTTCTACTCTATGATGTAATAGTGTGGATAAGCACCGCCTCCACAGAGGTACATCACTGCCTGTTTAGCCCCGTCCCACCGATTCTACAGCGCTGCCTGTTTAGCCCCGCCCACCGATTCTACAGCGCTGCCTGTTTAGCCCCGCCCACCGATTCTACAGTGCTGCTTGTTTAGCCCCGCCCACAGATTCTACATCACTGCCTGTTTAGCCCCGTCCACTGATTCTACAGTTGCCTCTTTAGCCCCGCCCACCGATTCTACATCACTGCCTGTTTAGCCCCGCCCACCGATTCTACATCACTGCCTGTTTAGCCCCGCCCACCGATTCTACATCACTGCCTGTTTAGCCCCGTCCACTGATTCTACAGTGTTGCCTGTTTAGCCCCGCCCACCGATTCTACATCACTGCCTGTTTAGCCCCGCCCACCGATTCTACATCACTGCCTGTTTAGCCCCGTCCACTGATTCTACAGTGTTGCCTGTTTAGCCCTGCCCACCGATTCTACATCACTGCCTGTTTAGCCCCGCCCACCAATTCGCGCATGTAGTGTTTATGAGAGAGGCGAACATGCAGATCTACACAGAAACCAAACGATAAAGATGCTCCGAAGACGACAAGACGCTGTGCATTGCCAAGTTTTGGAAAAACAGTCTGCTTTGCCGTTCTTCTGATTTCAACATTAGGAAAGAGTGGATGAACTTTATTTTTAATGAAGATCCAGACCGCATCAGTAAGAACTTGGTCCTTTGTTCACTTCATTTTACCACAGATTTGTTTACAAACAAGGCACAATTTGATGCAGGATTTTCAGAAAGATTGAAACTAAAACACGATTCTGTGCAACTATATCGGATCCGACAGTAATGTCGCAACACAAGTGTGAGTAACTGATTTCATTACATGCTCACTATTGCTTTGTCTCTTCTTATAGATCGCTTGATATGTACTAAGTATTTATGCGTTTTTAACCTAAATCACTGCAGCGTTCATGTATGAAGGACATAGATTGTCAAACATACACAACTATTAGCCAATCATAGCAGTGGGCGTTTACTTCCGAGTCTACAATCCTCCACGCCCATTCAAACAG
The DNA here is from genome assembly GCA_039654775.1 of Spinibarbus caldwelli. Taxonomy (NCBI): domain Eukaryota; kingdom Metazoa; phylum Chordata; class Actinopteri; order Cypriniformes; family Cyprinidae; genus Spinibarbus; species Spinibarbus caldwelli. The sequence goes on from CM077239.1 coordinate 166,302, forward strand.
AGCATTCTGATGAGGGGGGGTCAAAAACAGGACAGAAAATAGACTATTACTTCAAAATTATGTTTTATGATGTAAAAATCTTGATAACTCTATAAGTGGACCTCAGAGAACAGTACAAAATAAAAAACAGAGGCAGTTCATGACCCCTTTAAGATTCACTGCGACTCATTCACGTTTCTGCATATTCACATCTGCCGCATCATGACTGTTCACGAAACACCTGTGAACATTTGTACAATTTGTAAATGCGATCAGCAGGTGCTTTCAAAGTGCTCGTCCTCTGTTTGGATTTACAGTGGATGTGCCTGATAATCACAGTAAACAGTAGATCAGTGATATAATAATTCTTTACACTGACACTGTTATATAATTGCATGTCCATCAGTCCTTAGCACTAACTCCGCTAACCCTAGACGACACGCGCACAGATTCACAGATACTGACAAGACGTCTGAGCGGATCTGGGATGTTCTTTAATGTTCTGTCCAATCAGAGTGGAGCGGTTCGCCAGAGAGGAAGTGGATCTGAAGCTGGGAGTGTCTCTGGACTTCGACGTGCCCACAACGGATCTGTCCGATGTTAGACAGATGATGGACTCCATTAACGTGCTTCCAGGTCAGACACCGACCGCTGCTCATTTATATTTACATTCGCTGGGTTCCATTTATGCAGTTTTATGCCATAGAAATGCTGGATGGAAACACCAAGATACAAATAAAACTTCCAAAATATGCCTGAAAACAGACACTCACCTTAAGTGGATAAAAACTACAGTGGAAACATTTACATGTGCTAAACAAATTCCTTGAGGCACAATAAAAGAAAATGACGTGACACTGCCTCATGTGACTGAATAATTGACTAAGAGAGAAATATTATTTTTGCAATATTCATATGTTGGGAATGTATGAAGTGTAAGTGATGCTCTGGACAGCGTTGAGCACTCACTCACATGAAGGTGCTCGTATTCGTATTGAAGCTGAGACATTAATGGCTTCATTAATTAATCTGTTGTTCAGAGGCCTTGTATGATTGTGATTCCTGACCTGCAGCAGGACTAACGCTAAAGTTATACTGCGTTATAACATGCTTCAGAGCTTCAGCTCTTCAGTTCACATGCCATACACTCTTTCTGCCCTGAACTCCACTGCTCTTCATGCAAATGTGTTCAGCTTCAGACGATTAACATGCAGCAAAGGGAAAAACTGACTGTGTAGCGCACTAAAATGTCTCACAAAATAAAATGATACAAAACTGAAGAATATGAGCCCTTTAATGCTTTCAGTCAGCAGGATGTACAGGTGTATTTGACTCTCTCTGTGTGTGTGTGTGTGCGCGCAGCTCCGTCGGCTCCAGTCATGAATCCTCAGATCTCTAACTCTGCCACTGACACATCACTGCACGTGTGCTGGAGTCTGTTCTCGGATGACACTGTGGAGTTTTATGAGCTTTACTGGCGTCTGATCTCTGACGACTGCACTATGGAGACGCCACAGGAGGGTAAACGCTTCATTTACTACCCAAACCGGTTAAACACAAACCCCACTGGTCAACTCAATGAGCAAACAGTAATGCACAATCTGTCAGGATGTGCTAGCAGCTCTATACTGAGGTTAAGGGTCAGAGTTAGGGTTAGGTTAAGATTAGGTTAGATTAGGGTTAGGTTTACGGGTTTAGACCAGGGCTCCTCAACTCTGGCCATCAAGGTCCACTTTCCTACAGAGTTGAGCTCCAACCATGATCAAACACACCTGTACCAGCTAATCGAGTTACAGACAAGTGAGTTTGATCCAGGATGGAGCTAAACTCTACAGGAAAGTGGACCTCAAGGTCAGAGATGAGAACCAGGGCCGTAAAACACCACAAACAGACGAGTCCCAATAATCAGAAATGGACAGATTGTCCCCCCAATATCTGAATTCTGCTCTGGTCTGCTGTTTATTTCTAGAATGACAAAAGGTTTTAACAGTAAGGCTGATCTGCCTCAGCGCTCGTCAGTGTCAAAATGTTTGAGATGGCCAATCAAATCAAAGTAGGCGGGGTTTACGATTCACAGAAGCAGAGCGTGAATTCAGTTCAGTTCAATTCACGTTTATTTGTATAGCGCTTTTCACGATACAAATCATTGCAAAGCAGCTGCACAGAAAATTATAGTTTAAAATTATATTTAGGAGTAGCTTATCAGTGGTGACTGTCAAGGTGATGTCCATATGGCAGAAATGTACAGTAAAAATCATGAAGTTAGTTAATTACATGTATTCAAACAGATGGTGAACACTATTAACAGCAATGATTATATTATATTGCGATCAAACTTATAGCAAAATTTTTGGTAGTTTTGTATTCGTATTTGAATTCCAGTGTAAAGCGTCAATTTTTTTGCAAAACATTTAATATTTGACAACTGTTTTAGGACATATAGTTAAATGACCATCAGTAATATCCAGCAAAGCAAACTACTCCAACTTTTCACCAGTTTGAATTGAAAATGTGATTTATGTAATTCCTCACTGAATATGACAAGACAAGAAACATTTTGCATTTTCAACATATTAGGCATACAAATGAGAGTGAATGTGTGCATATTTGTGTCCATTTTTTACAAATAGTTGAAAATGATTAGTTCACAAATAGAATTAGACCTAGAAATTCCTTCAGTGTTGTATTTCTTTATACTTTATAAAACCAGCTGGTCTTCTCCAATGGTCAAGACATGATTACGGCCTTGTAGAGAAGCCCTGGTTTGGGGTTTAGTATTTGTTTCAGCGTTGTGCTTAAAAAGACCAATGCAGTCTTTAGAATGGGCCGCAGAGTTTGCGTTTAACTCAATCCCACTCCGGACAGCCCCTGTCCAGCAGACCTCACCTTCAGCCTCAGTCAAACACACCTGAACTGCCTCATCGAGGTCTTGAGGATTAATGGAGACGTCCAGGAGTGTGTGTGGAGCTGAACTCTGCAGGACTGGATCGGCTCTCAAAACATGTGCCCAGTCAGCTCTGTGTGTGTGTGTGTGTGCAGTGTCTCATCTGAAGGTGAAGGAGACGCACTGCACTGTGTCTGATCTGCTGCCTAATGCTCAGTATGAGCTCTGGGTCACAGCCACAAACACCACAGGCATCAGCCCAGCCAGCGAGAGAGCCGTTTACATGACAGGTATGTGCTGTTCTCCTGCAGTACCGCTATAGTCGATGTGTGTTTGTGTAACGCTGAGTGGGTGTAATGCTGTGTGTGTAACACTGTGTGGGTGTAACGCTGTGTGTGTGTGTGTGTGTAACGCTGTGTGGGTGTAACTGTGTGTGTGTGTAACGCTGAGTGGGTGTAACACTGTGTGGGTGTGGGTGTAATGCTGTGTGTGTGTTTGTGTAACGCTGAGTGGGTGTAATGCTGTGTGTGTGTGTAACGCTGTGTGTGTGTAACGCTGTGTGGGTGTAACGCTGTGTGTGTGTGTAACGCTGAGTGGGTGTAATGCTGTGTGTGTGTAACTGTGTGTGTGTGTGTGTGTGTGTGTAACGCTGTGTGGGTGTAACGCTGTGTGTGGGTGTGGGTGTGTGTAACACTGTGTGGGTGTGACGCTGTGTGCGTGTGTGTGTGTGTGTCAAGTCAATTCACTATTTTTGTATAGTGCTTTTAACAATGCAAATTGTGTCAAAGTAGCTTTACATCAGCTTGATATAAAGCTGGGTGGCTTTATATCAGCTTTACAGTATTTAGACGGGGAAATAGTTTGTCAAAATAGTGTCATTCTCCTCTGGCCAGACAAAATCAGCAGTTTAAATCTAGGCTGCAGCAAAGTCAGATTGTGCGGAGGACTCATCTGGTTCCCGTTGTCTTGTCCCGATGGCCGTCTAGGAGACAGGGTCTTCACTGGGGATCAGTCTCTGGGGCTCATCTAGTTTTCCTGGTCTCCGCTGATGTTCAGGGCTGTAGAGGCCATCTCTAGGTGCTGATCCACTATCTGATCTGGATACGAACTGGATCTGGGTGGCTACGGTGACCTCGGAATAAGAAAGAAACAGACTAATATTAGCGTAGATGCCATTCTTCTAACGATGTAACAAGTACATTGGGTGTTTTGGGAAGTGTTCCCGGTTCCGGTTGACCTCATTAATGCAGCCTAACAATCCTTTAACAGATTTGAATTATAGAAATGCGATAATGTGTTATGTGTAAGCCAGGTTAAAGAGATGGGTCTTTAATCTAGATTTAAACTGACAGAGTGTGTCTGCTTCCCGAGTGTTAGGTAGATTGTTCCAGAGTTTGGGCACTAAATAGGAAAACGATCTCCCGCAGTTGATTTTGATATTCTAGGTATTATCAAATGCCCAGAGTTTTGAGATCGCAGCGGACGTGAAGGACTATAATGTGATAAGAGCTCACTCAAATCCAACTTTTATCAACATGTATCCTGTCCAACTAGAGGACCGAATACCCTGGATCATTGCTACTCTCAGTTTAAGAATGCCTACAAAGCCCGCTCACTAATGGCTTTTGGCAAATCGGACCATGCCGCCATTTTCCTCACACCGGAATATAAACAAAGGCTTGTTTAGAAACCCCCGGTGCAGAGAGTAGTGACGCGCTGGTCCTCCCACTCAGAAGCTATGCTACAGGCTGCTCTTGATGACGTCGACTGGGACATGTTCCGGGCAAGTTCATCTGACGTCAGCGAGTTCACGGTTGTAGCATTAAGCTTTGTAAACACGCTAACCGAGCAAGCAACTGAAACAATAACTATAAAGACCTTCTCAAATCAGAAACCGTGGGTGGACAGAACAATCCATGCTGCGGTAAACAAACGCACTGCCGCTTACAACGCCGGTCTTTTGTTGGGGAACATGAGCGAGTACAAAGCATCGTACTATGCTCTCCGACGCGCAGTAAGAGCCGCCAAACTCCGATACAGGGAGAGAATAGAGTCTCACTTTCAGCTCAATGACTCCCGACTCATGTGGCAGGGACTGAGGACCATATGTGCCTTTGGAAATAAATCCTCTGCTGAGGTGAGAGCAGATCCATTGCTGGCTGATGAGTTAAACTCTTTCTATGGCCGCTTTGAAAGCAATCGCGGCTGCGCGACTCTGCCGATCAGCGCGTCAGAAAGCAGCAGTCTGAGCAGTGATAATCATGTAATCATCGTGTTGGGGGACGATGTTCGGAGGGCCCTAAAGCGAGTGAACGTCAGGAAAGCAGCTGGACCTGAGGGGATTACTGGCCGTGTTCTGTGGTCCTGCGCTGATCAGCTCTCTGGTTTGTTTACTTCCATCTTTAATGAGTCCCTTGCTACCTCTGTGGTTCCCACCTCCTTTAAAAAATCTGTCATCATCCCTGTGCCCAAGAACAGTAAACCCTCTTGCCTGAATGACTATCGTCCAGTTGCCCTCACATCAATAGTCATGAAGATCTTTGAGAGACTGGTAAAGAACTACATTTGCTCATCCATCCCTGATACTTTGGACCCTCTTCTGTTTGCCTGTCGCCCCAATAGATCTACTGAAGATGCCATCTCTCACGTCCTGCACTCTTCTCTCACGTACATTGATAGCAACAACAGGAACAATGTAAGGCTGCTATTTATTGACTATAGCTCAGCTTTCAATACCATTGTCCCCAGCAAGCTAGCTTCTAAATTCATAGACCTCGGCCTTAACTCTTCACTCTGTGACTGGATCCTGAACTTCCTCATCAGCAGACCTCAAGTGGTGAAAGTAGGCCAGTTCACCTCCAACTCCATCACCCTGAACGTAGGAGCCCCACAGGGCTGTGTCCCAAGTCCCCTGCTCTACTCTCTCTACACAAACGACTGCGTGTCTTCCCACAGCTCCACATCTATCATCAAATTCGCTGATGATACTGTGGTTCTGGGCCTCATTTCCAATAATGATGAGACCGCATACTTGGATGAGGTAGAGAAACTTACATCTTGGTGCCAGGACAATTGTCTCTCTCTGAATGTGAGCAAAACTAAAGAGCTGATTGTTGACTTCAGGAAGAGACAGCAGCGGCCCTACACTCCTCTTATGATCAGTGGGACCCCTGTGGATAGGGTGAGCAGCTTCAAGTACCTCGGTGTAAACATCTCAGAGGACCTGACTTGGACTACACACATTCAAACACAGGTTAATAAAGCCAGGCAAAGACTGTACCATCTGCGACAGCTGAGGAAATTCAGGGTCTCACCAACAATCCTGAAAACTTTCTATTCAGGGACCATAGAAAGTGTACTAACTCAGTGTATTTCAGTGTGGTATGGGAACAGCTCCAGTCAAGACTGCAAAGCCCTGCAGAGAGTTGTGCGCTTAGCTGAGCGCATCTCAGGGTCTGCTCTCCCCTCTCTGCAGGACATCTACTTCAAACGCTGCAAAAGCAGAGCTATCAAAATCATCAAGGACTCAAACCACCCTAGTAACTGTCTTTTCACTCTGCTGCCATCTGGTAAGCGCTTCCGTTGCCTGATGGCGAAAACTGAGAGACTCAGGAGGAGTTTCTTCCCCCAGGCCATCAGGCACCTAAACTCAAACTCAGCCTCTTAACATCAACATGACTCCACTTAATAATCACTTAACAATCAGTAAGATATTCATTATTCTCTACTTCATACTGACAGTGTCATTTGCACACAGCACAGCACTTTCTGTATTGCTGCTACAGGACAATCATGTACAACATGTTTGCACATTCCTCTCTTGTACATTCCTGCTTATCTTAGTATTTAAGTCTGCGGTATACTGTCATGCACATTTTATTTTATATTTTGTTCTTTATATTGTATTCTTTATTTTATTTCATTTTACCTATACCTATATTTATGTATATTTCCTCTGTGTTTGTATTCTATAATATTTGCACTGTCCATGGAACGGACCTGACTCACATTTCACTGCTGGTTATATCTCTATATAATCGTGTATGTGACAAATAAAAAATATTGAATCTTGAAATGTATACGCTGTTTAACAGGGAGCCAGTGCAGTGTTGACAGAACCGGGCTAATGTGGTCATACTTCCTGGTTCTAGTAAGAACTCTAGCTGCTGCATTTTGAACCAGCTGGAGTTTGTTTATTAAACACGAAGAGCAACCACCCAATAAAGCATTACAATAATCTAGCCTCGAGGTCATGAACGCATGAATTAATGTTTCTGCATTTGACATTGAGAGCATAGGTCGTAATTTAGATATATTTTTAAGATGAAAAAATGTAGTTTTACAAATGCTAGAAACATGTTTTTTGAAGGAAAGATTGCTGTCAAAAAGTACGGCTAGGTTCCTAACTAATGACGAAGAATTTACAGAGCAGCCATCAAGTATTAGACAGTGATCTAGGTTATCAGAATCAGAATGAGCTTTATTGGCCAGGTATGCTTACACATACGAGGAATTTGTTTTAGTGACAGAAGCTCTACAGTGCAACAGAAAGACCGCAACAGGACAGGACACAGATAATAAAAGAATAATATACAAATAGGCAATGTACAAATAGCAAAAACACAATATATAATATAGACAATTATGGTGTACAGGTCTGATATGTGCAAATTTGAAATGAAAAAATAAGTATGTGTGGTGAATAATTTATAAGTGTTCATGAGATGGATTGCCTGAGGGAAGAAACTGTTCCTGTGCCTGGTCGTTCTGGTGCTCAGAGCTCTGTAGCGTCGACCAGACTGTCTGTCAGGAACCTGGTGATCCATTGACAGACGGAGGTGGGAATGTTGTGGTCGACAGAGTCAAACGCGGCGCTAAGATCCAGTAGTACTAATAGAGAAATACAACCACGATCAGATGATAAGAGCAGGTCGTTTGTAACTCTAATGAGAGCAGTCTCAGTACTATGATATGGTCTAAAACCTGACTGGAAATTCTCACATACAGCATTTTTCTCTAAGAAGGAACATAGTTGTGAGGATACTACCTTTTCTAATATCTTTGACATAAAAGGGAGATTCGAGATCGGTGTGTGTTTGTGTAACGCTGTGTGGGTGTAACACTGTGTGGGTGCAATGCTGTGTGTGTATGTGTGCATGTGTGTAACACTGTGTGGGTGTAATGACCTCCGTGAAGTTGGCCCCCCACCCAACGCAAAACGTCGGCAAAATAGTCTCAATCGTTTGTGCTCCGATTGTGCTGTAAAAATTTTTTGTTTGTGCTGCTTTGGTTTTTTAGATATTAAAATAATATTTATCAAATCAAATCAAATCACTTTTATTGTCACATCATCTCGGCACGTGTGCCTTGGTGAGTGAAATTCTTGAGAGCGTGCTCCAGACAGTGCAGAAACAATTAACATATAGACAGTACCATTACATACTTCAGATGACAATGTGCAATATACACATACAGATACTCAGTACACACAGTGTACTATTAAACATACATACAGTTATCAATACACAATTATACACGTATGTACACATTCTACATTATGTACACATATACACACAATAATATGCGAAGGTGCAGTAGATTATACGTAAGCTGGATACGCAAATGTCATGGGTGTGCATTGGATGGTATCAGATAGATTGGTAGCAGATAGATTGATGTATTAGTGCAGTGTGTACGTGTAGTCCAGTTTGAACTGTGTTGGAGTTAAAGTGCAGTGCGTGGCATATCGTAAAGTGGGAGTGTGCTGTGGGGTGTATTAGTTCTGACCTATTAGTTATAGGTCATTCTGAGGTCACTCAGCCCCACAACATACTCCAAATTCACCCCAAATAGAATGTTGTTACGGCACAAACGAAGCACAAACAAGAAAGACCATTTTTCATGAATTTGGAGCATGTGGGGGGGCTGAGTGACATCATCGCCTATAATTCAATGTCTAATATTTTAAAAACCGAAGCAGCACAAACGAAATATTACCAGCACAAACCAGCACAAATGATTGAGCCTGTTTTGGGTGAATTTGGAGCATGTGGGGGGTGAGTGACGTCATCGCCTATAATTCAATGTGTAATATTTTAAAAACCGAAGCAGCACAAACGAAACTTTTACCTGCACAAACCAGCATAAATGAAGCACAAACAAACTAGACTATTTGGGGTAACTTGGAGCATGTGGGAGGCTGAGTGACCTCAGAATGACATATAAATATTATTTTAATATCTTAAAAACCAAAGCAGCACAAACAAATGTTGTTACGGCACAAACCAGCACAAACAAACAAGACCATTTTTCGTGAATTTGGAGCATGTTGGGGGGCTGAGTGACGTCATTGCCTATAATTCAATGTCTAATATTTTAAAAACCTAAGCAGCACAAACTAATTTTTTTACAGCACAAACGGAGCACAAATGATTGAGACTATTTTGCCGACGTTTTGCGTTGTGGGGGGCCAACTTCACAGAGGTGGTGTAATGCTGTGTGTGTGTGTGTATATCTGCAGTTCCCTCTCCTCCAGTCATCAAGCGGTGGCAGTGTGTGAGCAGTCTGGACGCGGCACTTATCCGCTGGGACTCTGGAAACACTAACCCTGTGGAGTCGTACACGCTGGAGTTTCAGGAGAGCGACGCAGATGGAGGCTACTCTGCCACAGAGTCAGTGAGCTTCATTAAACACATCAGAATGAGCCAGAGATGATCATTCTCACCCTCACCTCGTCCAAACTGTATGACTTTCTGCCCAACACAGGAGAAGACGTTTCGAAGAATGTTTCCGCTGTTTCTGTCCATATTATGACAGTCAGTGGGACCCAAAGCTTTAAAAAGAACAAAAATAGTGTGAAATTAATCCATATTCCAAGTCTCCTGAAATGACACAATCACAATTTATATCATGATAATTTAGTCTGTATTCAATGTAATATCAAATCAAAAAACTGATCAAAGCACATACAAGAGCTGTCCAGAAAGTATCCAGCTGTGTAATATGAAAAATAGAGACATTTATCAAAGAAGATACAAGAAACTTTGCATGTACAGTGGAGGCCAAAATGATTAGAACACTAGTGTTTTCAGCAGCTAAAAATGGTTTAGTGTCAATTATTTCTATCTTTTGCTGTAGTGTGTCAGTAGGAAATATCAGTTTACATTTCCAAACATTCATTTTGCCATTAATTGTAATAATCCAGTGAGATTTTAGTTTGCTCCACACAGAGATCTGATCTGATCATCATCAGTCTGTCTGGAATGACATGAAGAAACAGAGCAAACTAAGACAGACTAAATCCAGAAGAACTGTGTCTCCAAGACGTTTCAAGAAACTTAACTGCAAAGCTCCTGAAAAACTCTGCACAAGTGCACCTAGAGCAAAAGCTGCTTTAAACACAAAGGATACTCACACCAAATGTTGATTTAATTTAGTTAATAGATTAAAAAAAAGTTAATTGAAAAAAAAAAAAAAAAAATCAATTTATGACATTATTTTTGACAGCATCCTCATTTTACAGCATTTTTTACACAAGTGCCTAAAACTTTTAACAGTACTGTAGCTTTGCAGGTAGCTTTCTTGAAGCCTCAGTTCTTCTGGATTTAGTCTGTCTCAGTTTGTTCTGTTTCTTCATGTCATTCGATTTGATGTTTCACCAAAAAAACTCAAGACATGTTTGAGACATGATGCACGGGTGATGCGTTATCGTGATGAAGCTGCCAATCACCAGATGGCTACAGCTGTGGCCTTTTTCCTCATCTTTCATCTCATATTACATGGCTGGATACTTTCTGGACCGCACTCATATGCACAGACCACATCAGACACAAACATCATGATTTTGGTCACACCGGTGAGGTCAGATGGAAGTTGCGTCTGTGTATGTATGCGTTGATGCTTTGAGTCGTCTAGTCTTGTGTATCCAGATCTTTGACTAAATCCTGGTTCAGCTGTAGTTTATTCTACCCAAAAGTAACCCACCTATATATGAATGAACCAACCACAGTTTGTTTTGTTTAGTGGCGAGATCTATCAGAAATAGTTCTTACCACAATAACAGAGCAGAGTAAGAAAATAATAATAATTTAAATGAGAGTACAAATCAACAGAGACAGGATCAGTCTGTCCAAAACCAGTCCTGATAATTTCACAGAAAACAAAGCAGAATAATAGTGGGGCTGGTGGGTAACTAGATACCAAATACACAAAATAATGTCACTAACTTGCAAATGCTGGCAAACCCAGTGATTATTTCATCTTCCGAAGCGCTCGCTGTAGAGTTTGTGGGCCGCTTTTGGAGATCCATCTGATCACCTGTCACTTGAACAACACTGATGATGTGGTGGCTTCTGCCTTTTCTATGAAGAATCACTCTTGAAGTCTTGGGGTTTTGATGCCAGAAGAGAGACTTTATTATCATTAGACAATAAGGCCGAGAGAACTCTGCAGAGTAATCTCCAGAATGTTTTTAAGCTGTCTCTTATATACAGTTTTTCCTTTAAGGCATGTTCTATACATTTCATAGAGTTTTCCTTATACATACAATCCGATTCCTCCCTAGAGAGAAGGGGCCCCAATACGTGTTATGGTAAAGAAAGAGGCCCCATTTATATTTTTACAGATGTTTCTAATCTCGAGGGTCAGCACATTCCATCTATGCAGGCCTCTGACTCACACAGGCACATATATATGATTATAATGGAAGACTAACTTGATACATAAATGGCTAAATTCACAGTAATTATACTTGATTAATTCATATTTTGACTAATAAAAATCTTCTACAATGATGGCAGTCGACTGTAACCCGCTCTCTCTCTGTCTTTCTTCAGGTCCATCGTGGCGATCCCGTCCTGCGAGTGTTTGGTGCAGCTGCAGCCGCTGAAGCGCTACATCATCCACATCAGAGCCGTGAACATTGGCGGCCCGAGCGACCGGAGCGAGCCCATCACCGTCTCCACCACAGGTCCCCGCCGCACCTGACAATCAGCCATGAACACCGCTGATGAACACTCATGTGTGACGTGTGTGTGTGTGTGTGTGTAGGTACGTTCTTCCACCTGCTGGAGGACACAGCGCACCCGAGCCTGTCGCTGTCAGCTGATGGCCTTACCATGTTCTACCTGGATGAAGATCTTCCCATCAGTCACATGACCTTCAGCGACAACACCTTCAACAGGTGAGGCAGCAGCGGACGGGTCGAGTCGTACAGCAGCTGCGTAACTAGGGTTGGGTATCGTTTGAATTGTATCAGTTCCAATTCCGATTCTTATCGATTTCCAGTTTCGATTCCAATGTGGTAAAAAAAAAAAAAAAAAAAAAAAAAAAAAAAAGTCAAACATTTAGATATCAATTATATTTATGCAAAATAGAGCTGCACGATTCTGGATAAATATAGATTTTTTTTTATATTAGACAACTAAACAAAATCAAGGAATTTATGAATGGAATGATTCAATGACTCACTCAAGATTCACTGGTTTCATTACTGGATGAATCAGTGTTTTTGAATAAATCTCTTGAATGAATGATTCAAAGACAAATACATTTTTAACAGCCCCTTTTTGCCACCAAAAAAAAGATGCGCACAGGAATTGATAGGCAGAGCTGAAATTAAAATTTTACAAGAAGTATCCGATTCTGGAATTGGAATTGATTTTCAATTCCCAGCCCTATGCGTAACGCTGTGTGTCTTGCAGGTGTGTGGCGGTTCTGGGCGACCTGGTGCCCATCAGAGGCCAGTATTACTGGGAGATTGAGGTGGATGAGAGTGCAGAATTTCGTGTGGGTGTGGCGTATGAGGACACACAGCGCAACTCTTACCTGGGCGGAAACAACAGCTCCTGGTGCATGAGACACATCCTCACGCCGTCCAGGTGCGTCGCACGAGTGCAGAATCACAGCGAACTGTAAAAGCAATGACAATGCATTTCTCTTGAAATATGGGTGAAAGCATTGAAATATTTACTTTAAATATTTGTGCTATGCAGCATGAGCCTGTAGCAGTCACTCTTTAAAATTAGTAAGTGTAAACATTATCCCCCGGTTTCACAGACAAGGCTTAAACCTAGTCCCAGACTAAAATGTAAGTCTGAGCTGTTTCAACTGAAAGAAACTTGCATTGACTGAACTTTAAATATATCAGTGCCTTTTTGTCTCAAGATGCACACCAGTAATGTTTTTTAATAAGGCATGTTTATAAAAATTACTCAAATGTCCTAATTGAACTATGGCCTAATCCTGGCTTAGTCTAAATCCTGTCTGTGAAACTGGGCCTAAAACAAACAGAAGGACTGAAATACGTGACCCTGGACCACAAAACCAGTCATAAGGGTCCATTTATGCAACATCTGAAAGCTGAATAAATAATCTTTCCATTGATGTATGGTTTGTTAGGATAGGACAATATTTGGCTGAGATACAACTATTTGAAAATCAAGTTTTGATATATTTACAGTAGGAAATTTACAAAATATCTTCATGGAACATGATCTTAATATCCTAATGATTTTTGGCATAAAAGAAAAATTGATAATTTTGACCCATACAATGTATTGTTGGCTATTGCTACAAATATACCTGTGCTACTTATGACTGCTTTTGTGCTCCAGGGTCAGATTTGAGATGCTGTTTGTGCAGGGTTGCCAGGTTTTCACAACAAAACCCACCCAATTGCTACTCAAAACTAGCCCAAATAAAGAAATATGAAGTTTAATAATGAAGCTGATTATTGTATCACATTATATTATGAAAACAGGATTAATGAGATTTTGAACTGAGTTAAAATAAATTTACAGCATCATATGCCTGCTGCTGAATTCATTTACCAGAAATTGTGTAAATATCAAATGGAAACAGCATGAATTTACATTAGACGTTACATGTGTATGATGTCACATGAACCTTCATGGAGTCTCTAGGCTTGTTCGAGATGCACTGGCATTGCGCAGACCGATTGTTGTAAGACAAAGCACCGCGAGAGCAATTCAAAACCATAAGAGTCGTCTGCTCTCCAGTCACTCTCATGGTACTTTGTCATACAATGATCTCGAACAAGCCTTCTGGGAATCATGCAAGACTCTGTATTTAATGGTGCAGAAGTAAATCTCACAAACCCACAGCGTCATGATTCCTATAACTGGTCACATGACAGGAACTAATCTATCTGAACGGTCAATCTCCAGACTAACGCTCCTCTCTCCTCCTGCAGGCACAAATATGAGTTTCTGCACAACGGCTGGACGCCAGACATCCGCATCACAGTGCAGCCGCTGCGGATCGGCGTGTTTCTGGATTATTCCCGCGGGATCCTCTCTTTCTACAACGCAGCGCTGCAGCAGCACCTCTACAGCTTCAGCTGCCACTTCCTGCATTACGTTCAGCCGTGTTTCGCGCTGGATAACCCTGGAGCACTGACGCTCCGCACAGGCATGACCGCACCGCCGTACATCACACAGCTGTGAGGACAGAGCTGATTCTAGAGCTGAATAAACAAGTCAGCAGCATCTGTGTGGTATTTCTTTCTTTTATTATTCCATAGGAACAGTTGCACATCAGTCCTGTGAGTAAAACGTGATCAAATAAAAAGTCTGTGATGCTGCGCTGCAGATCTGCGCAGACGTGCGTTTAGATGGCGCTCTTACTCCCGCTGTGCATGCGCTCCTCCTCCTCATCCGATGAATCGCCTCCGTAAGGAACGAGTCCAGAGGAGCTGCTGGAGTCTTCTGGAGACTTCATTTTCTTCTTCAGCTGTTCTTCAGCTGCAGGGAGATCAAAGACTTCATGAGGTCATTCTTCACTTCAGGTTCAAGAATAAAAATCAGTGTGTATTTATGTGGTTTATGAGGACACATTTGTATAATGACATGGGTATGACATAGAAGGTGATTATTGAGGACACTTTTGGTGTCCCCATAATTCAAAAGACAAATAATTCAGAATGTGTTTTTTTTTTGTTTTGTTTTTTTTCAATCTAAAAATGCACAAAGTTCCTGTAAGGGGTAGGGTTGGTGTAGGGTGATAGAAAACATCATTTGTACAGTATAAAAACCATTACGCCTATGGAAGGTCCCCATAAACCACCAATACCAACGTGTGTGTGTGTGTAAGTGTTTACACACACCTGTGTGTGTGAGGGTTTTGCAGCTGGTCTCTTCTCTCGATCTCTTTCTGATTGGAGCTGCTGGAGGCAGCATCAATGTCCTGAACACAAGAAACCTCAAGTCACTCAAGTGTCTCTAACTAACCATAACTAACCCATCCTCAACACTAAACTCAGAGAAACACACAACACAAGGTCAAACCAAACAAAACCTGTTACACGCATTCAGATAGAGCGGAGAATCAATGTATGATTAGTGTAACAGAGCAGGAGTGATAATTAGTGATCGCGTGCGTCAGAGTGAAACCGTAATATATGAGCATGTGATTATAACGACTGCAGGAAACATTACAACAGAAATAAGAAGAATGGAGACCTGCTGTCATCTGCTGCACTGACGTCCTTCACTAAAACATCTGTGGAGATCTGAGGACAAACACACACATACGTCAGGTGAGTCTCAATGACAATCTGACACGGTCACTCTAAATCACAAACACACCTGTGTTTTCTGTTCCTCTTCGTCAGAGTGTTGCTTTGGACTGGAGCCGCTGTGTGCTCCGTCTGATGCTGCATCCTCATCCTGACACACACAAACACACACACACACACACACACAGAGTGTTTAGTTTGCGAGTGGCTGATGCGGTCAGGGCTGAAGGGCAGTGACTCTCACCCGCAGCTGGAAGCCGCTCTGTTTGCAGACTGGATACTGCACTGCGCCGCTGCTCAGCTGTGATTGGCCGCTCGCTCCGCTGGAGTTGTCCCAGAAGGCACTGGGGTATGAGGGATAGGAGCTCGGGTAGCTGTACCACGACTGACCGCTATAGCTGTTATTTGATGAGTATCCGTGAATCGGGTAAACTGAAGGAAAACAGAGCATCCGTTCAGCACTCAGCTTTATGACCAATGATGACACACAAACACTGCTGCTGTCTGTTTCTAAAAACACTTCAAGAACAAAAACATTTAAGACATTAGGCGTCATTATAACAGGCACTTATGTCTAAATGTGAACAAACAGCTGGGAGAAAATCAGATGTGAAAATCATATTAGATTGTCAAAGTGACAACAGCCTAATAAATGTCAGTAGTTTTGAGTCAGTTGAGCTAAAGTGTATTTCAGAAACATCACGTTGAGGATATCATCTGCTGCGGTTGCATTCACTGTGTTTACATGCACTGCAGAAAGCTGTGAGGATTAAAACATGAACTCCTTCTGAAAAAGCCTTGGAATGAGCCGTTTCCTTAAGTGTGTGTAAATACAGTGACTTCAGATCAGAACACAAGCATCAGGTCAAAGCAGGAGAGAAAACACACCTGGAGCAGAAGCTGCGGAGGAATACGACGACAAGATCCGCGCATGATCCGCCCGCACCTGAACAACAACAACAACAGAGGGATCACACATAATGCTCAATGAAGAACACGCATGCACACAGACACATAATGCTCAATGCAGAACACACACTCTCACCAGTGTTGGCCAGTAACTAGCTATAGTAATAATATTACTTTTTGCAGTAACTAGTAGTGTAACTAATTACTAATAAGATTTCATTAATAATATTACAGTTACTATCCATAAAACAGATCATTGCTTAGTTACTTTTGATGTCTCGACCCATACTGATTTGAAGTCCAACAATCCAATAATTCCTAGATTTATTAACTTGCACAGGCACATGAATCACCAGAGCATCAGGCAAGCTTGGAATACGGAAAAGCTTACTTTCAGCAGATGGAGATATTGCCATTACATTGATTTTTTCAGGAGAAAAGATGATCTGAACACTGATGTTGTGGCATTACTTTACTCTGGCATTACATCCCTCTGATCCCGTACAGTAAACTGTATTACTGTAATTAAAAATCTTTTTAGAAAACAAAACATTTATGAACTTATGTGATCTCTTTTAATAAAACACATCATGAAATATAATCGTGTATGGGTAACAAATTATAACTACAGTTGGCTTCAAGCTACACAATGACATTTACTTAAACGTCACTATCAGTCACTATCAAAACTTCTGACTGTGATCTTGTGCGGATTTTGGTCAAATGAGGCAGAAATATATTGTTAGCAACATTTTAGAAGAATTTTATGGAGAAGATATGCAATTGCGACTTCTGTGGGGCGTGAAAGAAAAATAATATAACTAGTAGTGTAACTAATTAGTGTTGCCAAAAAGTAATAAGTATTAGGTACGTAACTAGTAATGAGTAATAAAGTTTGAGTAACATGCACAACACACTCTCACACACACACAAAGCTCAATAAAGAACACAAATGCACTCACATTCACACATGACACAAAACACACACACACACTCACAGTGTCCAGGAGATTCTCACACAGCTTCTTGGCTGCGTCCAGTCCGGTGGCATTCGGGTGGCTGCAAGACACACATGCGGTCAGAAACACACACACACACACACACACACACACGACCAGCAGAAGCATGTAGAGCGGCGGGGCTTTACCTGATGTAGAGATAGAGCGGCTCGAAGGACTCGCGGCGGGACGCCTGCTCGATGTAGCCGGAGCCTCTGCCTCGGAGGAAAACACGAGCGCCCGTCTCAGACTGAATGTGCTGCAGGTACGAGCCAGACGGCCCCTCCACGCGCTCTCTCACGTTAAAGGACGGCTGAGACTGCTCCAGGCCTACAAAGATCTTAGTGTGCACAAAACTCTGCAACCAACAAGACGCCACAGTCATTTACTCCGTCTCCAAACACCTCATCAAAGCTGACAGCCTGACGCCTAGCGCTGGGGCTTCTGGGTAAAGATCGGGCGGAACGGTACACGTGTTGCCATCTGAAAGCAGACGCGCTGTAGAGTGAATGTGCTCTAAACTACAGCGGTGTGTGTGCAAAACAAAACTTTAAATCAACTACAAATGATCAATAGCAGTGTGAGCGACTCTATGAGCATCAGAGACGGCCCATCAGCACATTCGGTCCTTATACAGTTACTGCAGTCAATCATTAAAACACACATCATCCTACAGTTCATATAACATCATCAGGTCCTGCTGACTGAACTCACTGTGAAAAGGAATCAAATGAACCCAAATGAACATCATGTCGTTCCAAACCCATGTGACGCAAATGAGACAAACAGAACAAACGTACTGCTGTGAATAAATCATCTGCTGAATGAATGAAAAAATGAATGAATGAATGAATGAATGAAGGAAGAAATGAATGAATGCAGATCGATCACACGAATGCCAGCAAATTTTGATTTAGTTTTAGTCATAGTCTTTGGACTAAAATGCCATTTAAGTTTTAGTCACATTTTAGTCATCTGAATTGTTTTAGTCTTGGTCTAGTTTTAGTTGGCTAAACATAAGACTTTAAATCTACAGTACATTTAAGCAACTAAAATCTAATGGGTTGAGTTACAGTGTAATATATTTATTAAGCATTTCTCTAAAATTTCCAAAATCGTTATGTATTCCAGGAGAAAATATCTGGTAATATGAATGACTTGAACATGCAGTCAATGCAGACACAGATTTCACTGCTTTGACACACAGCATGTCTTTGTCTCAAAATAAAATAAAACCACTCCTCATAAAGAAACAAGAACATGGTCCCCTTTTGAAATACCAAATGAAATACAAATGGTTATATAATAAGCATTCTTTCAAACAGACATTTATTTATATAAGTTTAAATTAGATTAATCCTTATTAGGGCTACTAAAGTGATTCATTCACGAGCAGTGAGTGATTTCCTCTCTTTCTTTTGTTGATTCATTAACAATAAGGACACAGACAACAGCAACTAATTTAGTCTAATGCACACAGATTCAATATACTGGAGCACACATCCCATATTCTCCCAACAGTTTACATTCACTTAAGTAACCGGGTGTGTTCATGTCAGTACTCATCAAAATGGACCATTTGAGATCATTTTGTGTGTATTTTTCCATTAAGATGTGCGAGAGAACTGAATTCAGTAATCATGTGCTGTTTCAGAGGCGCTTTTATGCGGGATTCGGTTCTTTCACATCGTCACGCTTTTCAAATTTATCCATATGTCTGCTCTCTTACTAAATGGCGCTGACATTTTTTACTTTTTATGAGACGTGCAGCAAGTGAATGCAAACTCATGATCAGAGAGTTAGTGTTAAAATGTGTGCATCTACACTCCTTTCCACGCAGGAGACTGGATCTCTGTCCAATCGTCCCTCCCTAACATTTCCGTCCCCTTTTTTTGTCAACAGATTTTTGTCATTCAAATAGTAATTAATAGTAATTCAAAAAATTTCGTTATCGTCTCGTTTTCATCTGTGAAAAATGTCATTGATGAAAATCATGACAAATTACTCGTCAACGGAATTAACACGCGTGCGTCTGCACCACATGACGAGACTGACACCTGCGTTACAGAATGAAATCTCAGTCTGAGATTCAGCAGATGTGAAGCTGCATCTCACAGGTCTAGAGCGACAGGTTTGTTCGTGTCAGAATCAGAGCGTGACGGTCAGACGTGTGTCAGCGGGTGCAGCGAACTCTGACCTCTGTCTGCAGGTTGGAGTCGTTCTGGCTGCTGTTTCTATAGGAGGCGTGTATCAGCAGAGACCACATGCTCAGAGGCCCCACCTTCTTAACCTCCACACACACACACTCACTGAGACACACACACACACACACACACTCAGTCACACTCTCTCTCTCTCTCACACACAATCTCTCTCTCACATACACTCTCTCTCACACACACACACACACTCTCTCTCTCACACACACACACACACACTCTCTCTGTCTCACACACACACTCTCTCTGTCTCACACACACACACACACACACACACAGTCACACTCTCTCTTACCCCCGTGTGCGGCGGGGCTGGTTTGTGTCCGGCTGGAGCGGTGCTGACTGTCTGACGGTACACTGGTACAGTGGGCATCACAGCGGGCTGCTGTCCACCCGACGAGCGCAGGACGTCCTCAGAGATGATCTGCTTTATTCTGGACACTGCCTCTGACAGAACACAACCACTTCCTGTTCAGTTTACACTCCATCATCATCAGTAAAGCACACGATCAAGAGTGAGTCAGTGATGATCGTTACAAATGTGACACTCCTCATGTAAACCACACCTAAATGTGTAACCGAAGATTAGATGAAGAGGTTGTTAGAGAATCAGTGTGTTATTTTACTGCATTAGTGCACTGCACGCAGAGCCTGTTTTGCAGCACATAAGACATGAGCCGTTTACACGCAGTGAATGTGAGCACCAGTGTTGCCAATTGCTTTCAACTGAAAGTAGCCTAAAACTGATAGCTAAATGTCACTAGATGACATCATAATGGCAAATTCACTGATCTATACAAAGATGAATGTAGATCAGTGGGCAAGATGAGAAGATGGATAAGGTTTGCAATATTTGTCCTAAACTTTTGAAAAAAAGTCTCAAAAGGGGCGGGGAAGTCGCTAAATCTAGGTACAAAGTAGCTAAATTGGCAACACTGGTGAGCACATTTTAACGGCCGTCTCTGTGAAATTCCACGTTCAAAATCCAGTCACTTCAACAGGAATCAATTAGTGTTGATTTTGTCAGCTATTTTCAATTTTAGTCTTAGTCCCTCGTTAAACGTCCTTGTTAGTTATAATCATATTTAGTCAACCTTATACCATTTTGTTTTAGTCAAGTTTTAGTTAACTAAAAGTCTTAACATTTTAGTCTAGTTTTAGTCAATGAAATCTTCATAACATTTGTCATGCTGTAGATTGGTTAAACTGATAAAAAAATAATATATAATTTTTTTTTTTTTTTTTTTTTTTTGTCTCAATATATAAATTGTAATGATTGTTGTCATCTGAGAAATTTACTTTTGCATTTCAGGTACTGCACTTTCACCAGTAAACAAAGCAACAGAATGTCAACTCATACACGGTTTATTTTACCTCATCTAGTGTACAGATTGATTATTGGCCATTTATTATATAAATTAATATCAAAGACTTCTGCACTCTCTGTCTACATTATGAAAACTGGTAAAACAAATGAAAAATATAACAGTGAAATTCCTAATAGTAGCCTAACTCCAATAATTCCAAATTGCAATAGCCTATGTTTCTCTAAAAGAAAAAAAAAACAACAGCAGTTGAGTAAGTGCATTTATCACAAATCACAAACAATATAGTCGAGAATCTCGAGATCTCATGATAGAAGACAGACTAAACTCCAGCTTGTTTGTCTGTGTTTTCAGATCATCGTCGGCGGCGCTTTCGCAATGAAGAGCAAGCGTGTACACATGGTTGCCAGATTGCAAAAATAAACAAAGCACTGGGCAGAAATGTGTCATTGTAACAGAGAGCTCTGATTCGGGGATTTGAACTCTTGATATCTGGCAACCACACACGAAAGCTCATGTAGTAGAGGAATGTACAGCAGTTCGCAATTATATTCTGTCTCCTTTTTTTGATGAAAATAAAGAGATACTGGTAAAGTTTTTATTTTTTGAATACATTTTAGTCTCATCTTTTATCATCAACGAAATTGCATGTTGATATAGTCAGTTATTCTTTATTGACCTTGTCTCGTTTTAGTCA
The DNA here is from genome assembly GCA_039654775.1 of Spinibarbus caldwelli. Classification (NCBI taxonomy): domain Eukaryota; kingdom Metazoa; phylum Chordata; class Actinopteri; order Cypriniformes; family Cyprinidae; genus Spinibarbus; species Spinibarbus caldwelli. Next base: position 187,848 of record CM077239.1, read on the forward strand.
TGCGAAAAAAGCTAGTCAACGAACATTTTTCGTCATAGTTTTTGTTGATGAAATTAACGCTAGAATCAGTGCAATCAGGCGTTTGCAGTTTTCACTCATTTTCAGGTCACATGAATTTGCAGTGTTTAACCAACAAAAAGCTGCGTGGTTTGTAAAGTGACACTGCGCTGATGTGACTGAACTCCAGCACTTACTGTTGACATCCTCCTGACGGCGGCCCTGCACATGCAGATACAGTGGTCTCACCCTAAACACACAGAGACGGCGTGTGAGAGACCAGACGAGCACACACACACACACACACACACACACACACACACACACAAAATACTCACGCGCCTGCGCCGCTGCTCCTGTCTGCGTCGCTTATGCACAGGCCTTTAGTGGACACCACTGCACCGCCTCAGCTGACCGATCTACAGTCAAACCAAAATTTATTCAGAGGCAGCTGTGCATTTTACACCTAGGCCTTCAGTGGCGTCCTACATTAATTAATCCACCTCTTAATACTATCATAATGATGCCACGGCTATAGAAACCATAAATATTATACAGAAATGCAGTATAACAGGGCAATGAATGACAAACAGGTATCTCACGTAGCGAGAATGAATGCTATTACTAAAGCAAGAAACGCTCCAGTTACTGATGTAACCTCGGTTCCTTGAGATAAGGAAACAAGCGTTGTGTATGGGGTAAACTCCTGTTTACTCTGTTACTGAAGCCTGATTTGTTCACGTTTGTGTAGCCGCACAAACCAATGGCGCTTTAGTCCGCCAGAAAGGGCGGAGCCGACATGTATATAAGTCGGCTCGCAGCGCCATTTCATCAGAATCATTCGACTGAAACAACAGTCATCGATTCGCGTGCAGCTTATAGCACGGCAAGTGACAACGCTCGTTCCCTTATCTCAAGGAACCGAGGTTACGTCAGTAACCAGAGCATTCCCTTTTGAACATTCCCTTCGCATTGTGTATGGGGAACGAATCCAATCACGCCGTGCTATGAGCAGAAGCAGACTAAGCCGCTCTGCGAGCCCAGTCCCAGAGCACTTAAGTTAAGGGCCCCCAACTGTCTGAAGATGTTGGAGCGCTCAAGATATATTCTCAGGGCCCTGACAGGGCAGAGAACATTAGGACCCTGCTCACCGTCTGCAGTGGGGAGCGCCAGAAGGGTAATAACCTGGGCTCTGAACGGAGTTGAGAGCACCTTCGGAACGTATCCATGTCTAGGCTTGAGGACAACTTTACAGTCGCTAGGCCCAAACTCCAGACAGGAAGCACTGATTGACAGTGCTTGTAAGTCACCCACTCTCTTGACCGATGCTAGTGCCAATAGCAAAGCTGTTTTAGCGACAAAGGGCGTAGTTCGGCCGAATGTAGCAGCTTGAAAGGAGGACCCCATAAGGGCCCTGAGGACTATTGACAAGTCTCAGATCGGAGCAGCCTGAGGACAAGGATTTAATCTCCGGGCACCCTTCAAGAACTTAACGATCAGATCATTTTTGCCGATCGAATGCCCAGATTCAAGGGAATGATTCGCTGCGATAGCTGCCATGTAAACTTTGAGTGTGGAAGGGGCGCGCCCTGGGCCAATCGTGGGCCAGAGCATCTCGCTGAATCGAGAAATAAGTTGGGCAGTGAGAGCTTTCTTCTGAGGTAAAGAGGTCTACCTCTGCCTTCCCGAAGACAGACCAAATTTCTTGAACCGTATGAAGAAGTAGGGTCTATTCCCCTGGAGGCACATTGCCTCTGGACAGCATGTCTGCGCCCTGGTTCAGACTGCCTGGCACGTGAACCTCTTTTAGAGAAAGGAGTTTGTTCTGTGCCCAGAATAGGAGGTGTCGAGCCAACCTATAAAGGGAGAGAGACCTCAGACCGCCTTGGCGATTGATGTAGGCTTCCACTGTCGTGTTGTCTGAACGGACCAGGACATGGTGCCCCCGTATGGCCAGCAGGAAGGTTTTTAGGGCCAGAAAAACTGCTAGGAGCTCTCTATAGTTTATATGCAGGCGCTGTTCTGGGGCTTACCAAGGGAAACGCAGAGGAGGCGGCCGCCATGAGGCCGAGCAGCCTCTGGAAAACCCTGAGGGGATGAGAAGTTCCCGGATTTAGGGACGCCGCCAGTCGCTGAATAGCCAGGGACCGTTCCGGCGTGACCCAAGCCCGCATCTGGGCAGAGTTCAAAATCGTCCCCAGAAAGACCACTCGCTGTCTGGGTGACAAATGACTCTTCAGAAGGTTGATGTTCAACCCAAGGTGCTCCAAGTGGCTGAGTAACAGCGCTCTGTGAGCGACTAATTCCCATTCTGATCTGGCCAGGATCAGCCAGTCGTCGAGGTAGTTGAGTATGCGAATTCCCATCTGCCTCACACTTCATAAAACTTCCTCAGCGCCGTCCACGGTGATGAGAGCTGCTGAAGAGGAACCAACTCGGGCCAAATAGGGGGCACACCACGTTTTGCTCAGTTCTTCGTGAACTGCAGGCAAGAATGGGGCGGGCCGCTGACGGGAAGGTGGCTGACGGCGTCCCGGCAGGAACCACTCGTCTAAAAGGCCATGGGCGGGCTCATCTGGAGCTGACCACTTGAGACCCAGATCCACCACTGCATTGGAGAGAACATGGATCAGCTCGCTGTCAGGTTCCGGCCACGAAGGTTGGGAAGAAGGGAGGGCTTCGGGGTACTTGCCGGAAGCACACCATTCAACGTCTGACGCCGTCAAAGACATCGAGTCATCGACAGAAATCTCTTTCTCGGAAGTGCCAAAGGAAACCAAGCCGCTCGCAGAAGAGGGGCATTGATCCTCTTGTGAGAAGCACACCGGCGCAACGAGGGGCACGCGGGCGCTGGGCCGTCGTGACACCGCTCGCACTCGCTGAAAGAGAGCCTTTGCTCCGCTGTTTCTTTCTCTTAGGAGAGAAAGGAAACGGGAGTGCAGAGCGGGGAATACCATCTTTAGTGAAGGCGGCGACACGTGAACGAAGACTGGACAAACTTGTTCTCGCAATGAGATCATGAGCAGTCATCAAGTGCAGGAGACTGAGCCCAGGCAGGCAACACACTCGCTGTGCCGGTCTGACTCCACTCACAGCACGACATTTGCTACAACACGCACTGGAAATTTACTCTAATTTGCTCTTTTAAAAAGCGCCAGATGGCCGCAGGGGAGACTCGTCCTCTTCCGGGGCTCTTCGACGGGTTGAGCTTCTATCCGTCTTCTTTCGTCGGTGTCTTGCAGAGTCAGCGAAGAGATGATCCTCGTCGCTGAAGGAGAAGATTCTGATGAAATGGCACTGTGAGCCAACTTATATATACGTCAGCTCTGCCCTTTCTGGCGGGCTAAAGCGCCATTGGTTTGTGCAGCTACACAAACGTGAACAAATCAGGCTTCAGTAACAGAGTAAATAGGAGTTTACCCATACACAAGAGAAGTGAACATTCGAAAGGGAACCCAGTCAACAATTCAACAAGTTGCCACACCTGCGCAACGCATCATCTCTACCTCAAGCATAACCTAACAAAATGACAAATATAGTCCAACTGATGTTCATACAGACATTTATTAACTCAAATGTATTTATACCTTACAGATAACATTGGTATAAAACAAATAAGGCGATTACATGTGTTTTAAAGTTGACCTAACAATTTAATGAACTCATACAGCTTTCTGTCTTCACGAGTCTCCTGTCTGCCAGCGTGCTGCGGGAGGAAAATACTAGTTAGCACAGCTTTACCGGAAAAGAGAGCAAGTAACATTAAAATAATTCATACAAGACGATGAGGAAAAGTGTATACATGTTTTAACGTACCCCAAGGACTCTCATCTTGACGCCGGTTTTTCTCCCCATCGGTCTGCCTCTGCCAGCGACACTGCGGCCGGAGGAAAAGACCGGTTAACACAGCTCGACTCGGAGAATGAGATATTCTTACGGAAACTCAAACCTGGCTTTATATCTTGCACTTAACATCAGAATACAATGCATAAAACGATAAAAAAAAATTAATAAATGAAATTTAACCTACCATACTCTAGTGGTTTTTCATCTTCATGATGAGTCTTTCACAGCACCAGTGCCAAGGAGGTGTGTGGTTGATTCTCGCAGTCATTTAGTACTTTAGTGTTTAGATTTACAGAAGATGAATATTTTTCAGAATGCACAAAATCTACAATGCACTGTACACAGCATATACGGTAAGAAACCTGAGAAACAATAATAATACTGTGAAAAAAATTATTTACAGTGATGCTGTTTGCTAGCTTTGACTAGTACGCTCTGACCATCCAATCAAAGGATGAGAAAATGCTGACGTTATCGTAAGCCTGCTAGATGGCCCTGGTGCTGCCAGCTCGAAATCTGATTGGTTAAACAACTGTTTCATTGCCACTGATTTTAAGCTACAGATGCCTGCACTGTCAATTAGGCAGATTTCTTTGGCCCTGGCAACACGATTGCTGAAATATGATTGGATAAAAGCTCTAACAAAAACATACACTGCTGGAAGCAGTGCGACCAAGAGAAAAGCTATGAAATGAAGAGAATAGGCTATTGGAAATAATTTAAATGCACATTCATGGAAAAATATATTAAAACTAAGTCAGTGATTCTGATAGCGTTTAGGCCAGCAGAGAAGCCTTTGCTGGCCCACCACTGTATTCAGACACCCTCAACATTTCTCACATTATCACAATTTATTTGCAATAGTTCAGAAAATTATAATAATGTGACAAGAACTCAAGAATTAAACTGCGCCAGAACAAATTCATCTTGATAATGTCAGATAACTTTGATAGAAAGGTATGTAAGAAAACATGGTCAGGTCAAAGTGTCAAAGTATTTTTGGTCCCAAATTTTTTTTTAAATCAGTTTTACTGGTAGTCCACTGTGTGAAGATTTTTTGGGTATACTATGTCACAGTTTACTTTATTTTGCAATCATCACTTACATAAATGAGCTATAGTGTCCTGCACCCACTAGTAAAAAAAAAAAATCATATCTGGTGTCTGAATCATTTTTGACTGTACAGCAGAGAGTGAACACGTGTGTGCAGACAGACACGCCAGCATCACCTGTGTGTGTGTGTGTGTGAGAGTGAGTGTTAGCGTGAGTGAGTGAGTATGTGTCAGTGAGTGAGTGTTAGTGTGAGTGAGTGTGTGTGTGAGTGAGAGTATGTGTGAGTGGTAGTGTGATTGAGTGAGTGTGTTTGAGTGAGTGAGTGTTAGTGTGTGAGTGAGTGAGTGAGTGTGTGTGTGTGTGTATGAGTGTTAGTGTGAGTGAGTGTTAGTGTGTGTGTATGTGTGTTTGAGTGAGTGAGTGAGTGTTAGTGTGAGTATGAGTGTTAGTGAGTGAGTGAGTGAGTGTGTGAGTGAGCGAGTATGTGTGAGTGGTAGCGTGTGTTAGTGTGAGTATGAGTGTTAGTGTGAGTGAGCGAGCGAGCGAGCGAGCGTGTGTGTGTGTGTGAGCGAGTATGTGTGAGTGGTAGTGTGAGTGAGTGTTAGTGTGTGTGTATGTGTGTTTGAGTGAGTATGTGTGAGTGAGTGAGTGTTAGTGTGAGTATGAGTGTTAGTGTGAGTGAGTGAGTATGTGTGTTTGAGTGATTGAGTGAGTATGTGAGAGTGAGAATGAGTGAGTGTTAGTGTGTATGTGTGAGTGTTTGAGTGAGTGAGTGAGTGTGAGTATGTGTGAGTGTTAGTATGTGTGTTTGAGTGAGTATGTGTGTGTGAGTGAGTGTTAGTGTGTGTTTGAGTGAGTGAGTGAGTATGTGTGTGTGTGTGTGTGTGAGAGAGTATGTGTGTGTTAGTGTGTGTGTGAGAGAGTATGTGTGTGTGTGGCGTCACACACCTCGTCCTGAGTTTTGCCTTTGGTCAGCAGAATCCTGCACTCCATCGGCACATCGTTTATGTCGACTTCAGCCACGATGAGCTCCTCAGCGAGAGGAAGAGCGGCGGGCGGCGCCTGTGAACACAAACACGCGTGAGCTGAGGAGCGCAGCAGTCCAACATGGGATGCATGGCTGCGGACGGTCAGTACTTTACTGGGCAGCGGCTGCAGGGGCTTCAGTTTGCCTTCGGCCATCAGCATAGCGTTGATTTTAGCTGCCATCGCCGCTGCCATCTCCACTCCGCTCTGAGGAGCCTCTGAGGTGTCTGAAGAGACAGAGCTGCGGGACACACAGGACTCACTCGCTTTGGGCTGATCCCATCTGCTGTTCACACACCTGTGAACACAAAGAGCACTGTGAGCAAAGAGTGACAGTCTGACATGCGTGTGTGAGCTGATGTTAGTGTGTGAGAGAGCGTGTATGTTTGTGTTTAAGTGTGTGTGTGTGAGAGAGAGAGATGTCTGATGTCTGTAGTGTGTGTGTGTGTGTGTTAGAGGTCGACCGATTAATCGGCCGATTTTTGGCATTTTTTAATTAATCGGCATTGGCCGATTGTGCTGCAAATTAGACCGATTTATAGGCAGGTGCATCTGCGGGCAGCTAAGCATTGTTGCGGAACGCCAGAGAATAGGGACTTTAAGCAACAGCTGGGAATGGAACGGCTACGTTGACCGGAAGTAAGCTGTTACACTGCCGTAGCCCAAGAGATAAAAATCATTAAGCAAACGTAAACAAGACGGCGCAACGCAACGCGCCATTCAGTCATTTAAATGCAAATGATGGATTATGAGGAGGATGTTTAGGCAATAATCATTGTTCGCTTCACATATCTTTAGTCTCAGTGCTACCTGAGGTGATGTTGCTAACAGCAGACATATCTTTGTACAAACGAAAAAAATCGTTAAAATAAGCTTAAGTTTAAAACAATCAACACAGATTAAATGAAAGACTAAATGGTAGAATCGTATACTGATGGAATTAAATGGTATATACCATAAAACGTAACATTTAACTACCTAATCTGTCATGTTGTAACAACTACGGCAAAGCAGCTGTTCTCCTGCAGTAGACGGTTACAGTAGACGGTTACAGTAGAATGCTAAGAGGTAGCAGCTGAAGTCGCGAACGCACAATATGACGTCGGAATGTCGTTACCGTTCCAACAGTGGAGGCTGCTTAAAGTCCCTAATCTCTCTCCTCTGCGGCGGGGCGGCGTGAGACGGAGCAGCTCACACTCTGCAGCCGCGGCTTGTTCACACACAGCTTCAGCTAACAATGGCAGGGCAGAACACACCATTTCGAAAGTGGAATTACGTTTTACCCTACTAGAATTGATGCCGGAAAATTATATTCATAAGTGCAACAAGTCATTTGCATGTGAAAGTAGAAACACATTCAATTCAAACGAAACTTCTGGGCTGATTATAACGTGCATGTTAACTTTCCTCATGAAATGTGTGTGTGGGTCCAACAATAGCCTCCACGATGTCATCGCTCATGGTCAGTGCACTCTTAAACAGTTATGATCAGCAGGTTGTGTAATATGTGTGAACTTTTATTTTTGTTATCACTATGGCCATTTGACTTATAGCAATGTCCAGTGTTTCCCATACATTGAGTTATTTGTGGCGGCTCATCACAATATCAAAACAGACCGCCACAAATAGATTTTCCCAGAGCCGCTGAAAATCTCCAGATTTTCCAAAAGGCTTATACTTCCTTGAATAAACTGAGCGCTGCACGTTTCAAAATTAAAATGCAGCGCAGGTGTTTTTATATGAATGTATCTTTGAAAAATAACCGATTGTCTTCAAAAAAGCTTCAATGTCATTTTGATTTCGTCTTTCCTGTAATGCCTGATAAAGTAGAGTTTGTGAGCGCAGCACTTATTTGATTACAGCCGTTACCGGGGAAACCCGCTCCAAAAGTGCCTCCTGCTGGCAGAGAATGAATTTGCAGTCTGTGGGAAACACTGGTATCTGTCAGCAAACATGAACAAAAAGCATCCTTCAGAACTGTTTTGAGAAGATGCTTAAGTTTTGAGCCATGTATTATTACTCTAAATTGGGCTACTACTACTATTACTATCTTGTACTCTGCAATAATCATTTACTCAAACTCACTCTTATGAGATGAATGGGGAAAAAAAAAGAAAATCGGCTAAACATATCGGCCAAAAAAAAAAAAAAATAAATAAAAAATAAAAAAATAAAAAAAATAATCGGCATCATATAATCGGCCATCGGCTGCCCTGATTTCTAAATATCGGCATCGGTCGACCTCTAGTGTGTGTGATGTCTGTAGTGTGAGAGTGTGTGTGATGTCTGTAGTGTATGTGAGAGTGTGTGTGATGTCTGTAGTGTATGTGAGAGTGTGTGTGATGTCTGTAGTGTATGTGAGAGTGTGTGTGATGTCTGTAGTGTATGTGAGAGTGTGTGTGATGTCTGTAGTGTATGTGAGTGTGTGTGTGATGTCTGTAGTGTATGTGAGTGTGTGTGTGATGTCTGTAGTGTGAGTGATGTCTGTAGTGTATGTGTGAGTGTGTGTGAGATGTCTGTAGTGTGAGTGATGTCTGTAGTGTGTGTGTGTGAGTGTGAGATGTCTGTAGTGTGTGTTGTCTAGTGTATGTGAGTGTGTGTGTGTGTGTGTGTGTGTATGTGAGAGTGTGTGTGTGATGTCTGTAGAGTGTGAGTGTTGTCTGTAGTGTATGTGAGAGTGTGTGTGTGATGTCTGTAGTGTGTGTGAGTGTTGTCTGTAGTGTGTGTGTGAGTGATGTCTGTAGTGTGTGTGTGAGTGATGTCTGTAGTGTGTGTGTGTGTGAGAGAGTGCGTCTGCGAGTGCCATGTGTGCGCGAGTGTGTGTGTGAGAAGTGTATGCGAGAGTGTGTGTGTGTGATGTGTATGTGTGAGAGTGTGTGATGTGTATGTGAGTGTGAGAGAGAGTGTATGCGAGTGGTGTGTGTGATCTGTATGCGAGTGATGTGTGGAGTGTGTGTGTGTGATGTGTGATATGTGAGTGTGTGTGTGTGTGTGAGAGTGTGTGTGATGTGAGTGTGTGTGTGTGTGATGTGAGTGTGTGTGTGAGAGAGTGTGTGATGAGTGTGTGTGATATGTGAGTGTGTGTGTGTGATGTGTGTGTGTGAGTGTGTGATGTGTGAGTGTGTGATGTGTGAGTGTGTGTGTGTGATGTGTGATATGTGAGTGTTTGTGTGTGAGTGTGTGTGTGAGTGAGTGTGTGATGTGTGTGATATGTGAGTGATGTGTGTGTGAGAGATATGTGAGTGTGGTGTGTGTGTGAGATATGTGAGTGTGTGTGTGTTTGAGAGATATGTGAGTGTGTGTGTGATATGTGAGTGTGTGTGAGATATGTGAGTGTGTGTGAGATATGTGAGTGTGTGTGTGTGAGTGTGTGTGATATGTGAGTGTGTGTGTGATATGTGAGTGTGTGTGAGATATGTGAGTGTGTGTGAGATGTGAGTGTGTGTGAGATATGTGAGTGTGTGTGTGTGTGTGTGTGTGTGTGTGAGAGTGTGTGTGTGTGAGAGAGTGTGTGATGTGTGATATGTGAGTGTGTGAGAGATGTGTGATGTGTGAGTGTGTGATGTGTGAGTGATGTGTGATATGAGAGTGAGTGTGTGTGATGTGTGAGTGATATGTGAGTGTGTGTGATGTGTGAGTGTGTGTGTGTCATGAGTGTGTGATGTGTGAGAGTGTGTGTGATGTGTGATATGTGAGTGTGTGTGTGATATATGAGTGTGTGAGTGATGTGAGTGAGAGAGTGTGTGAGATGTGTGTGATGTGAGTGAGAGAGTGTGTGATGTGTGAGTGATATGCGAGTGTGTGTGTGTGATGTGAGTGTGTGTGTGAGAGTGTGTGTGTGTGAGATGTGAGTGTGTGTGAGTGTGTGTGATGTGTGTGTTGTGTGAGTGTGTGTGATGTGTGTGTTGTGTGAGTGTGTGTGTGTGATGTGTGAGAGTGTGTGTGTGATGTGAGTGTGTGAGTGATGTGTGATATGTGTGTGTGAGAGAGTGTGTGTGATGTGTGTGAGATATGTGAGTGTGTGTGTGAGAGTGTGTGTGAGAGTGTGTGTGATGTGTGAGTGTGTGAGAGTGTGTGTGATGTGTGAGTGTGTGAGAGTGTGTGTGATGTGTGTGTGTGTGTGTGTGTGAGAGAGTGTGTGTGATGTGTGAGTGTGTGATATGTGAGAGTGTGTGTGTGATGTGTGAGTGAGTGTGTGTGTGAGAGTGTGTGATGTGTGTGTGAGAGTGTGTGTGATGTGTGAGTGTGTGTGTGTGATGTGTGTGTGTGTGTGAGAGTGTGTGTGATGTGTGAGTGTGTGTGAGAGTGTGTGAGATGTGATATGTGAGTGTGAGAGTGTGATGTGTGATATGTGAGTGTGTGAGATATGTGAGTGTGTGTGTGTGTGTGTGATGTGTGATATGTGAGTGTGTGTGTGTGTGTGATGTGTGAGTGTGTGATGTGTGATATATGAGTGTGTGTGTGAGTGATGTGTGTGATGTGTGAGTGTGTGATGTGTGAGAGAGTGTGATGTGTGTGTGATGTGTGACGTGTGATATGCGAGTGTGAGTGTGTGTGTGACGTGTGATATGCGAGTGTGAGTGTGTGTGTGACGTGTGATATGCGAGTGTGAGTGTGTGTGTGACGTGTGATATGCGAGTGTGTGTGTGATATGTGAGTGTGTGTGTGAGTGTGTGTGTGAGAGTGTGTGTGAGAGTGTGTGTGTGATATGTGAGTGTGTGTGTGATGTGTGACGTGTGATATGCGAGTGTGAGTGTGTGTGACGTGTGATATGCGAGTGTGTGTGTGTGTGTGTGTGTGTGATGTGTGATATGTGAGTGTGTGTGATGTGAGTGTGTGTGTGATGTGTGATATGTGAGTGTGTGTGATGTGAGTGTGTGTGATGTATGATATGTGAGTGTGAGAGTGTGTGACGTGTGATATTTGAGTGTGTGTGTGACAGTGTGTGTGATGTGTGAGAGTGTGTGTGTGTGAGAGTGTGTGTGGTGTGTGAGATATGTGAGTGTGTGTGAGAGACGTGTGTGATGTGTGAGTGATATGTGAGAGAGTGTGTGTGTGTGAGAGAGTGTGTGTGTGTGTGTGTGAGAGAGAGAGTGTGTGTGATGTGTGAGTGTGTGTGTGAGTGATATGTGAGAGAGTGTGTGTGTGAGAGAGTGTGTGATGTGTGAGTGTGTGTGATGTGTGAGTGTGTGTTTTGTGAGTGTGTATGTGTGAGTGTGTGTGTTTTGTGTGTGTGTGTGTGAGAGTGTGTGTGATGTGTGTGTGTGTGAGAGTGTGTGAGATGTGATATGTGAGTGTGAGTGTGTGTGATATGTGAGTGTGTGAGAGTGTGTGTGATATGTGAGTGTGTGTGATGTGTGAGAGTGTGTGTGATGTGTGATATATGAGTGTGTGAGTGATGTGTGTGATGTGTGCGTGTGTGATGTGATATGTGAGAGAGTGTGATGTGTGTGTGATATGTGAGTGTGTGTGTGATGTGTGACGTGTGATATGCGAGTGTGATATGCGAGTGTGTGATATGTGAGTGTGTGTGATGTATGATATGTGAGTGTGAGAGAGTGTGTGTGATGTGTGAGTGTGAGAGAGTGTGTGTGATGTGTGAGTGTGAGAGAGTGTGTGTGATGTGTGAGTGTGAGAGAGTGTGTGTGATGTGTGAGTGTGAGAGTGTGTGTGATGTGTGATATGTGAGTGTGTGTGTGAGTGTGTGACGTGTGATATGCGAGTGTGTGTGTGTGTCAGTATGTGTGATGTGTGAGTGTGTGTGAGAGTGTGTGATATGTGAGAGTGTGTGTGATATGTGAGAGTGTGTGAGATGTGGGAGTGTGAGAGAGTGTGTGTGATGTGTGATATGTGAGTGTGTGAGTGATATGTGAGTGATGTGTGTGTGACGTGTGATATGCGAGTGTGTGTGTCAGAGTGTGAGTGATGTGTGAGTGTGTGTGTGTGAGAGTGTATGTGATGTGTGATATGTGAGTGTGTGTGTGAGTGTGTGTGATGTGTGTGTGAGATATGTGAGAGTGTGTGAGTGATGTGTGTGTGATGTGTGATATGTGAGTGTGTGTGTGTGAGATGTGTGTGTGTGTGAGTGTGATGTGTGAGAGTGTGTGTGATGTGTGTGTGAGATATGTGAGTGTGTGTGTGTGTGTGTGAGAGAGTGTGATATGTGAGTGTGTGTGAGTGTGATATGTGAGTGTGTGTGTGTGTGTGAGATATGTGAGTGATGTGTGATATGTGAGAGTGTGTGTGATGTGTGAGTGATGTGTGATATGAGAGTGTGAGTGATGTGTGATATGTGAGAGTGTGAGTGTGTGTGATATGTGAGTGTGTGTGATATGTGAGTGTGTGTGATGTGTGTGTGAGATATGTGAGAGTGTGTGAGTGATGTGTGTGAGATATGTGAGAGTGTGTGAGTGATGTGTGTGTGATGTGAGTGTGTGTGATATGTGAGTGTGTGTGTGTATGATGTGTGATATGTGAGTGTGTGTGAGTATGATGTGTGATATGTGAGTGTGTGTGAGTATGATGTGTGATATGTGAGTGTGTGTGAGTGATGTGTGTGTGTGTGTGAGTGTGATGTGAGTGTGTGTGTGAGAGAGTGTGTGTGATATGTGAGTGTGTGTAATGTGAGTGTGTGATATGTGTGTGTATGATGTGTTATGTGAGTGTGTGATATGTGTGTGTATGATGTGTTATGTGAGTGTGTGTGTGATGTGTGTGTGAGTGATGTGTGATGTGTGTGTGAGTGATGTGTGATGTGTGTGTGGTGTGTGTGTGTGTGTGTGTGTGTGTGAGATATGTGAGAGTGTGTGAGTGATGTGTGTGAGAGAGAGTGTGTGTGATGTGTGTGTGAGATATGTGAGTGTGTGTGTGTGTGAGAGAGTGTGATATGTGAGTGTGTGTGAGTGTGATATGTGAGTGTGTGTGTGTGTGTGTGAGATATGTGAGTGATGTGTGATATGTGAGAGTGTGTGTGATGTGTGAGTGATGTGTGATATGAGAGTGTGAGTGATGTGTGATATGTGAGAGTGTGAGTGTGTGTGATATGTGAGTGTGTGTGATATGTGAGTGTGTGTGAGAGTGTGATGTGAGTGTGTGTGTGAGAGAGTGTGTGTGATATGTGAGTGTGTGTAATGTGAGTGTGTGATATGTGTGTGTATGATGTGTTATGTGAGTGTGTGATATGTGTGTGTATGATGTGTTATGTGAGTGTGTGTGTGATGTGTGTGTGAGTGATTTGTGATGTGTGTGTGAGTGTGATATGTGAGTGATGTGTGATATGTGAGTGTGTGATGTGTGATATGTGAGTGTGTGTGAGTGATGTGTGTGTGAGAGTGTGATATGTGAGTGTGTGTGTGATGTGTGATATGTGAGTGTGATATGTGAGTGTGATGAGTGTGTGTGTGTGATGTGTGAGAGAGTGTGTGTGTGATATGTGAGTGATGTGTGAGTGTGAGAGAGTGTGTGTGATGTGTGAGAGAGTGTGTGTGAGTGTGAGAGAGTGTGTGTGTGTGTGTGTGTGTGTGAGTATGATGTGTTATGTGAGTGTGATGAGTGTGTGTGTGTGAGAGAGTGTGTGAGAGTGTGTGTGTAATGTGAGTGTGTGTGATATGTGTGTGAGTATGATGTGTTATGTGAGTGTGTGTGATATGTGAGTGTGAGAGAGTGTGTGTGATGTGTGTAGGCCGCAGCTCTGGACTCTGTCTCTGGGCCTGTTCTCATCATCACACGTGTTTCTGTAGGAGGAGAGTATCAACAGAACTCTAGAGCTGAGAGAGTCTGTCTTCATGTCCTCCACTAATAAACTCTCACAGCAGATCAATCCGATCTGAATAAACACTCTGCTGTCTCCGAGAGCTGATTTACAGCTCAATCTGAAGTCTAATCGAGTTTCAATCACTGAGTCTCTTGTTTTTACATTATCGTGACTCAAACGCGCATGAACGTCTGTGTGCAAACTAAAGGAGTTTTACAGCATAAAGTCGACAAAAGAACAGCAGAGTTGATATGAAAATCAAACACACTCACGGTGATCCAGACGCCATCGAACTGCTGCTGATGAGGAGCTCTAAACCTAAAGTTTGCTCATCGATTCTCTCACACACACAGGGCTTGAGCGGAAGTCACGTGACTCATCTGCTCTTCTGCTGCTGATCTTCCGCCTCCTGCAGCGCCGCCTTCAGGCGAAGAGTGAAAGAGCTCCGCGTTTACATAAATGACACACAGTAAGCTTTATTTACATTTCTGTACAACTTTCTGAATTAAATCCAACACCTTAAATGTTTTATCTTTAATGGTTTAATTTTATCTCTTTTCAGTTTTAAAGTCAACATGCCAGACCTTGCAGAATGAACTTTAGCTCCACAAGCCTCAAGGTCAAAGGTCAGCTTCAGCTCTGCGTTTTCTATTTTTTCTGTACAAAAACATCCCTCTGAACATCACTCACCTTTAATAGCTTCAACATGTATGTGTTTAATGGCTGAGCAGCAGTGTATTCCAGTGCATCAGTCTCGGCTCCTGTTTCTCATCTGATGGAGCGCTTCTCCTTGCCATCGCTACACTCGTCTGTGTGAAATTAAAGCTGTTTTCTGTGCAAATGTTTTGAAATATATATTGTAAAAGGCTGTACACAAATAAAACTGACTTGTCCTTCTCAGGATGAGTTTGCAGGAGAATCATTGCACACAAACAGAGACGCTTCTGCAGCCTGAAGACTCGGATCAACCTCTTTCAGAAGCATCTTCATACTGGAGCTCAAAAACCATAGGACTGATCTGAAGAACTGATTATCAACTGTAAGATGATAATGAAACAACCAACACAAGAACCCCAAAACAACTCTTGAACCTTCTAGAAAAATAACGTCAATCTCACACACATTCAGCTCACGCTTCACTAAATAAAAGCCAATCCTGGGTTTCTGTGTTATTTTGTGACAATCAACAGCAAATTGTCACCCGAGTCTCACCTGGACGTTAGTTTTATTATTGTAGTTTCATTTATTATTGTCGTTCTGCTTTACAATAAAAAATAGCTTTTTTATTAAATCAAAAAGGGCAGTACAACAAATACTATAATGATGTAGAAATACTTTACAATTTAAATAACTCCTTTTGACATTACAGATGAGAATTTAAAGAGGAATTTGAAGAAGAGGTAATTCATCATGAAAATAATGTCATGACGCAAAAATCATAATGGTCCTAAATACAAAATATAATCTCATTTTTCTTTTGATTTGGGAGCGAAGCGTGGCTCGCCGATTCGGAGGAAGATGATGGCATCGGAAGTGCTGGTGGGACGCTGGAGGAAATCAAGCGCACTCTGGTGCTCATATATCCAGCTTTAGGATGGAGTAAATCACTGTGAGCCCAGAAACAGAATGAATCCAATAAACAAACCCTGATGGAGAGACAGAGAGAATCCGCCGGTCTTCTTCAGCGTTTCTCAGACACTCAAAAACAGCACGAAGAATGAATGATCATCCCTCTCCGAGGAGACTGAGATGCATTACATCGTTCCAGTGTAAAATTTATCATCTATAAAAATATTGAGATTTACTTCATATAATGTGAGTGTGTTAAAAACCGCAGATGTCCGTCGCAGGTCGCCGTCAGATGTATAAATAGAGCGTATAAAATAAGGCAGCAGTCTCGTCAGTAGATCGACCACATAGAAAAATCTCTGGAGGAAAATCGTTCAAGGCCCGAAGTCTTCACAGATGCTCGCGTCCACGTACGAAAATAAAAACGTGACATTTTCTGAGTCTGCAGATATTAAATACAATATCATCATTTGTGTTAATCACCTTTGGCGTTTAGATCATCTCTCATTCTGAGGTTATTTATTAGCTAACATGATTCTCATCATTAGTTATTATTTATAAAAAAAAAAACAAGGAACTGGACCAAAATGAACAGCGCTCCACAGACGTGCGTTTCTGTCAGAGTCGAGCCGATCGCTAGTGTTTCTTCACAGGAGACTCAACCTTTAGCTCCGCTCATCCTCTCTCTCTCGCGCATGTGTGTGTGTGTGTGTGTGTGTGTGTTATTCCGGCGCCGGCCGCAGAGAGCGCAGCTTCTTCTCATCCAAACCCTTCCAGTACTTGAAGTTGTTGTCCAGATGCTGCATTAGATTAGGCAGATCAGCAAACGCTGGAAACAGAGAAGGCAGTTTAGAAATAACAATTATTATTATGATTGTCAACATGTACACTACCAGTCAAAAGTTTTTGAACAGTAAGATTTTTAATATTTTTTAAGGAAGTCCCTTCTGCTCACCAAGCCTGCATTTATTTGATCTGAAGTACAGCAAAAGCAGTCAAATTCTGAAATATTTCTACTGTTTAAAATAACTGTTTTCTATTTGAATATATTTTACAGTGTAATTTATTTCTGTGATCAAAGCTGAATTTTCAGCATCATTACTCCAGTCTTCAGTGTCACATGATCCTTCAGAAATCATTCTAATATGCTACTCAAGAAACATTTCTGATTATTATTATTATTATCAATATTTAAAACAGTTGAGTACATTTTTTTCAGGATTCTTTGAATAGAAAGATCCAGAGATTAAAAAGCTTGGAGTCAGTATAATTTTTTTGTTTTGTTTTTTTGGTTGGGGGGAATTATAGAAATATTTTTATTTAGCAAGGATGCTTTAAATTGCTCAAAAGTGATGACGACATTTATAATGTTACAAAAGATTTCTATTTCAAATAAATGCTGTTCTTCTGAACTTTCTATTCATCAGAGAAACCTGAAACAATTCTACTCAACTGTTTTCAACATAATAACAATAAATATTTCTTGAGAATATTAGAATGATTTCTGAAGGATCGTGTGACTGGAGTAATGATGCTGAAAATTCAGCTTTGATCACAGGAATAAACTACATTTTAAAATATATTCAAATAGAAAAGTTATTTTAAATAATACAAATATTTCAAAACTGTACTGTTTTTGCTGTACTTTGGATCAAATAAATACAGGTTTGGTGAGCAGAAGAGACTTCTTTAAAAACCATTAAAAATCTTACTGTTCAAATACTTTTGACTGGTAGTGTATTTGCTCTTAAATGACTTAAACAGGAGGGTTTGATTAATCAGAGAAGCGTCACTTCAGCTCAAACATCGTTACAGACAATGCAATTCAAAACGATTGCAACAGTAAGAATCTAGCTGAAATAAACCCCGTCTCTTACCGTCCCAGGCATCAAACATGTCAGTGATGAAG
>CM077239.1:210000-240000 GCA_039654775.1 Spinibarbus caldwelli
GAGCAAAATAGTTTAAGACATGCTTTTTTGGGTGTTAAATAATGACGCAAATTCCAGTAATTTGACGAGCGCAAACGTTAGTAAATTTCGTTGCATGATTCATTTAAATATTCTCCTCCCATAAATTTTGCGTCTAAAAGGGAAACTCCTACAAATGCATATTCAATAAGGTCAAGAGCAAAATTAACTGTGCCCACGCCTTTTCAGCACTAATTCATCACTGTGCGTCTTTAATAAAACCTGAGAGTAATATTTTAACGCCAAAAGACGGTTTGCACTGGCGCAAGCTGTTAGTAAAACTGGCCCCAAGAGTGTTTAGATGAGAGTAAACTGTAATCAAAGTGAGTTAAACAAGACACTCAACTGGAAAAACCACAACCAATCAAAACAAACCAGTAAACAAAGTACAGAATGTTCATGTTTTCTAGTATGTTTTGTGTTTTTCTGTAGTAATAATTATTAAAAACATTAGAAGGCTATGAAATGACCTCATGGTGTGGGTGTGTGTGTGGGGGGAGATGGGGTGTGTGTCTCACCGCTTCATAGTGGCTGACTCCAGGTTGAAAATATCAAAGTCCCACGAGTCTTCGTTTTCCATCGTCTGAGCAATGCATGGTGGGATATCGTTGAGGGACAGTGGTGTGGTCAGGTGACTTGGGATGTGATGCAGCTCTGAAACACAAATGGTGTGAACAATGGAACAGGAAATGGGGTCAAAGGTCATGCAGCAGTGAACTCAGCTCACGTTTGGTGGCGAAGATGTACTCGTTTCCTGATAGCCTGCGCAGTCCGTCCTGCAGGAGAGAAAGCAGCGTCAGCATTCCACCGACAGAAACAACCGAGAAGCGCTTCACATTCCTGATTACATGTGACAGACTGGAGATCTGCTGCACGAGCGATGCTGCAGCTCACACTCACTCACACACACACCCACACACTCACTCACACACCCACACACACTCTCATACTCACTCACTCACAAGCCCCTTTCACACAGAGATTCCGGAAAATACACTGATATTTCGGGGACACTTAATTTCTAACGATTATCGTCAATTTGATTTCATATATACTATTTAAACTAAACTGAGCTAGACAATGACATCTCTGAATTCAATAATGAAATGCCTTTAACTGAAAATTGAGTGTTTAATCTTATTATTATACATTACTGACACTCTATCCTCCAATTTGATACTGTTAAGTGCTTTGACACAATCTGTATTGTTAAAAGCGCTATATAAATAAAGGTGACTTGACTTGACTTGATAATGTGTTCCGTGATTTGTCCCGGGATCGTTTGATTTTGGTTCAATCACACTGCCAGTGATTTTCCAGAATCTGTGTGTGCGTTCACACACATCCCGTAAAGATCCCGTAAAGACACGTGACATACTACGATGTGACAGGTAATGTGACACGTACCGTTTCACTAAAGCTGGCGAACGATCTCAGCTTCAGCGCGGATAGTGGGGAGCTCCCTGATCTCTGCTTCATTACAGTTTGCACATATTTTTTCGTTGCGAACGTTGATCTGGCTTCAAAACACCCGGTAAAACAGTCACACGATAATGTGCGTCATCACTACAACACACCCTTTACGGCACTGATCCGGCTTTTGTTCACACAGCGCTCGTTCCGGGACTGAACCCGGCAATGTTACTAGGTCCCCAACCCGGGATCGATCCCGGGACATGTTTGCGTTCACACAGAAGGCACTCCTGCAATTTTCCGGGACCAACGTGCAGTGTGAAAGGGGTTACACACACACACACACACACACAGACACACAGACACTCTCACTCACACACAATCTCAGACTCACACACACAGACACACACACACAATCTCACACTCACACACACACTCTCACTCACACACAATCTCAGACTCACACACACAGACACACACTGTGTGAAACAGTGGCAATCAGAGGTGCTGTGAGACTTACGGTCATCAGTCCGCCCACCAGGTCGTTGGTGTGAGGATCTTCCTCTTTAGTACCGAGCTGAGGAGAGTATAACTCTGTCGTCCGCAGGATCTCCAGCACGCGGTCCAGCGCTTCAGCCACCGGCATCGGACTGCTCTCCTGAGCCGCGTTGATGATGTTTATCACCTACACACACACATCACACATCAGAATTAAAACTACAACACACAAACACATCAGAATTAAAACTACAACACACACACATTATAATTAAAACATGAGCCCACAGAACCACAATAACACACACATACAGTGGAGGCCAAAATGATTAGAACACTAGTATTTTCAGCAGCTAAAAATGGTTTTAAGTCAGTTATTTCTATATTTTGCTGTAGTGTGTCAGTAGGAAATATCAGTTTACATTTCCAAACATTCATTTAGACATTAATTGTAATAATCCATGAAGAAACAGAACAAACTGAGAAAGACTAAATCCAGAAGAACTGATGCTTCAAGAAAGCTACCTGCAAAGCTCCTGAGAAACTGCTCAAGTGCACCGAGAGCAAAAGCTGCTTTAAATACAAAGGATGCTCACAACAAATGATGATTTCATTTAGTTCATAGAAGTTAATTGATAAAGAAAATCTATTTATGACATTATTTTTGACAGCATCCTCATTTTACAGTATTTTTACACAAGTGCCTAAAACTTTTAACAGTACTGTAGCAAGCAGGTAGGTTTCTTGAGGCATCAGTTCTTCTGGATTTAGTCTGTCTCAGTTTGTTCTTTTTCTTCATGGATTATTACAATTAATGGCAAAATGAATGTTTGGAAATGTAAACTGATATTTCCTATTGACACACTACAGCAAAAGATAGAAATAACTGACTTAAAACCATTTTTAGCTGCTGAAAATACTAGTGTTCTAATCATTTTGGCCACCAATGTACACACCCCACTTTAAAAGATGAGAATGCAAACACACACACACACACACACACACATACAATCATGTGTACCTTTGTGATGGGAGCTTCAATAGTCATGGAGTGGATTCTGGCCATAGACGAGTGTCTCCTCTGAGAACTTCCTGCTAAACACAAGAAGATCTGAAAACATCCTTCACTTCACATGCACCTGAGTGCAGGGGTCAGAGGTCAAGGGTTAGTCAGGGATTCTCTTATTAACAGAGTTTTATGACTGTCAGACTGTGACATACATAAAGCTCATTTCTTTTATAGCCGATCCTAAATACAGCAAAAGCACTAAAGAGCCATTTGCACACTGAAGCAGTTACATGTTAAAGCTAAACCTGGACACTCCGCTTGGGGGAGGGGCTCTGAGTGAGGGACGGGGTTTGGGTTGAGGGTCAAAGGTCAGGGGTCAGCAGTGTCATCTCACCATCACTTCCTCTAGAGGTCGTCGAGCGAACGTCCAGCGATCCTTTCCTGCGGTCCTTATGTTTGCTGGACTGCTGAATATCTGACACACAATGACAACAACAACACATCAGCACACCTGAACACACTCACACACACACACACACACACACACACACACACTCTCTCTCTCTCTCATTGAGCTGATGATCATGTGCTGCTGCTGGATGTGATTGTAGTTTAATCATTGTGGAGATTTGCATGCGTCTCTTACTCTCTGACCATCAAACCATCAGACTGTGTAAACACTGAGTGTCTGGTACCTGTCTGTGATTCGGCCTGGACTCGCTCACAGGACTTTTCTGTCTGGATCAAAACACACAGATCAGTCATAAACATCATCACGACACAAACACGTCTCAGTATCGCTGCTGGACGACTGAACGTCTGCTTACCTTGTTATGGTCATTTAAAGGCCTGTTAACAGACACACAGTGCCTGATTTTACTACAGGAGAGACAGAGACAGACATATTAACATGTGTCACCTGACCCTCGGCCAGCAGGAAGCCGTTTCACATTTCTTCAGAAATAAAAAAAAACACGTTTGTTTTGAAATGAAGCTGAATTCAGTCATCTGATTTACTGAAGGAACAGAGTAAAACATTAAAGCAGAGAGACAGAAACGCTGCCCACCCTCCCTGTCCAATGACAGGCGTCATCTTCACATTCTGCTGCACACTGTCTCCGTTCTTCTTTTTGGCATAATAAACCCCCTGCCACTCCTGAAACACACACACACAGTTATAAGGGAGGATCTAAACAGCATACAGAAGCAGGTCTCAGGTCTGACGGAGAATCAAAGTTCGACCCCTGTGTGATGAAAGTCCAGCGTCTGCGGCTTCAAACGCTCCTCCAGCTGAGTGTGTGTGTCTGTGTGTGTGTGTGTGTGTGCGCGTGTGTGTGACCTTTGTGCTGTGTGAAGTGATACAGCAGGACTGTTCGCACATTAAACATCATGTCTTGTTCGGACTCTTTGTACCCAGAGTTCTCTGCTGCTTCCTACTGACATTATTCACAGGGTCCTGAACTTCATGTCATCTCATTTGATCTCATTTGGTTTCAAACATCAGCCAATTCATTTATGAGTTCATAACATCAGTCTCACTGTGACGGAGTTGAAATAATGCAGCGCTTTAGAATTAATAATGACCACTGGTGCTTTGGAAGGCTGTCAGCACATGCTGAGGATTGTGGGTAATACTTTAAGACTATGAAAACCTATGCGGCAGTCGACCAGTGTCACAGCCTGGGTCCATTTCTGAATGTTCATCAGAACTTCTTTAAATGAACGTCAAGACTTGGTTTTAGGGGTCAGGTTTAGGGTAAGGGTTTGGGTGAGGCACTTAGTTCTGATGGGTAGGGTTAGGGTAAGGAGCTAGAGATTGCATTGTGTCAATCAATGTCCTCACAAAGATAGCTATACAGAGCTGTGTGTGTGTGTGTGTGTGTGTGTCAGTCTAACTCACTTTCCCTCGGCGGATGCAGGAGCTAATGTTGTCCAGCAGGTCTGGTTTGTTTTTTTCACTCTTAGGCACTTCAGTGTTTTCCTTCAGCAGTTCCCCCCGCTGGTATCCCATGATGCACTCGTACGCTGGATTGACGTACTGTGACAGAAGCATGTGGACAAACCAGATTCACAGTCTCAGTGATCATCTAGAGCTGGTATCAGATTACGGAGTCTGATTTGACTTGCTCTTCAACCTCAATGAAGAGACGTGTGTGTGTGTGTGTGTGTACCTGTATGATCTGATCTTCACTGCTGATCTCAATGGCTTCCTGACTCTGTTCCAGTGCAGTAAAAACAGCATTACAGGCTCTGAGGATAGACACACACAGTATCATCAGAGAGACTGTCCATATGAAGACAAAAAGGCCTTTAAACAAAAAGAAGCAACACTTGTAAGTGTCATGAAGTGATGAGTGTGTAACCTGAGTTTGATTTGAGCTCGTATTTCTCCATGATGGAGTTGAATGAGTTCGTTATAACAGGCCATCATGTTGGAGTTCTCCACATATCGCTGTGTGATGACAAACACACAAACACACTCGATTTATAATGATCCTGAATGAAGCACAGAGACTCTAGAGCATCATTAACACATGCACATGAACAAGCGCTTTCAGCTACTCGATTTCAGATCGATGCATTTGGAAATGTGCGCAATACCTAAAATTACTTATACACAAACACTATGTGTA
Organism: Spinibarbus caldwelli; assembly: GCA_039654775.1. Lineage (NCBI taxonomy): Eukaryota > Metazoa > Chordata > Actinopteri > Cypriniformes > Cyprinidae > Spinibarbus > Spinibarbus caldwelli. Next base: position 215,572 of record CM077239.1, read on the forward strand.
TGTATATACACACACACGCACACACTCACACACACACACACACACAAGTATACACTGTGTTCTCAGTGTTTGTCACACTTAACTCACTTCTAAGGACAGTTATATACACACACACACTTACCCTGTTAAATCCTGCTGATATCAGCGGCATCACAGTGGCTTCTTCACGATCCGGCCTTCAGAACAAAACACACCATTTAATAAATCACATAATAACAGAAAGACACAGACGCTGCCAAATATGTGACAGTATTTAACTACAATGAAGCATGTTAAAGTGACTCATGAGGACGTCTGAACTGCTGTGTGTGTGTGTGAGTGAGAGATTTGGGCACAAACCTTTTTACTACAGCCACAATCACAGTGTTGTGAGAGCAGCTGATGGCTCGAATTGAGCTGAGAACAAAAATTAAATAAAATGAGGATTAGAAACAACAACAAACATTTCAACATTTCTCAGACACACAAACCTGAAACACAATGAATTGCATTTATTTACATTTTCATTTACATTTTCAAGTAGGACGTGTGAACACTGCATACAGTGGTATTGTTGTGGATGTAATTTCTTGTGGGTAAATTGCTCTTGAACTAATTATCATTGAGAATGCGGTATATTTATACCTGAGAACATAGAGTACGAGCAGTCGAGGGTCAACTGAAGTGCTGTTCGGTTAAAGTGGAAGGTGAAGCAGTCAGTCAAGTTTACATTATTTAGTAAGCTGATGTCCAAAATACATAAACACGATTAGTGTAACCATTTTAAAGAAAGGAGGATGTTTTGTTATAGATTTTGGAGCAAGGGCGCCGCCAGTAAGTTGAACGCTTCTCAATATTACAACTGATTTGACTGTTGTGAGTCACGTTTAACCGTTGCACTTCAAATAAACCACATATTTCACAGCGCATGCAGCTTCATTAGGATTTATGATCAATGTCTTGATCAATTTCCAGAACCTTCCCCCTCTCTGTTCCTCTCTGGTGGAACGAGCCCCAATCTCAGATACGTACCGACAGAGCGCTTCAGCGTCAAAGTATCTGGAATGTCTGTGGTCGATGATGATCAGATCGTGGTTCTTCTCTTGGAAACTCTCCAGCGCTGCTTCTGGCGTTCGGGCCATGTTACACCTGAAACCAGCGCGTTCACACGCCCAGCAGAAGCTGTTACTCTGAGCATCGTCTTTGGCAAACACTAACAGTACCTACAACACACACACAGAGTCATTGTCAGTAACAGTGCTGGCCAAAAGAAATTCAGCCACAATAACAACTTCCACCAACATCATGAACATGATCTGATTTACTGGAGCGGCTCAGAAGAGTCACTCGCTCGAATGAAACACTGTGTGTTTGTGCGGACGGACAGCTCAGATGCTCAGTGTGTTCTGAGGGAATGTGGGATCAGCTGGGAGGACAAAAACAGGAAAAGGAAATCACTGTTTCACTTTCCAACAGTAATTAAAGCTCTGCAACACTGGCACAACATCAGCACTAACCTGAACACTTACTGCTAACCCAATGCTAATACTAACTGAACGCTAATGCTAACCTAACGTTAATATTAACCAGAGGTGGAAAGAGTATGAAAATATTCTACTTAAGTAAAAGTACCATTACATTAATGAAATTTTACTTAAGTACAAGTAAAAGTACCAGTCTAAAAATCTACTCAAGTAAAAGTAAAAAGTAACTCATTTAAAATTTACTCAGCGGATCCCTAATATATCTGCACGTAGATGGATCCGCGCTGATAGATGCGTCTATCAAACGCTCCCATGTGCTTTTGTGTGAGGAGCGTGTAGCGATGATCACTGTTGCCAATCACTGTCATTTTTGTTGAGCGCGTGAACACTATGGCCAATCAGCTGTGTTTAAGAATCCGCTCAACAGCGCTCAAATGTTAGTGGGAAATGGACGTTTTTAAAATGACAGTACCGAATGGTACCGAAGTCGGTACTTTTGACAACACTAGTGCCAACCTAATGTTAACGCCAGAGGTGTTTTAACTATAGTAGTCAACATTTGAAGTGGATCAAACCTTTCATCAAAGTTGTCCTAAAACATAAACAATACCCGTTCTTGTTTTAGGGCAACTTTGATTAACTTTTTTAAACCACTTCAAATGTTGACTACTGTACATTGTTCTGGAGTTCACTGGCTCATAGAGTGTGGCTGTGAATGAACCGTATTGTGAGCATCTTCTGGAGATGTATCTCGGTACTTTTGTATTTCTGCGATATATATTGCGATATGAAAAAAACAGATGACTTGAAAAGCTCTATTTGAAAAAAAATAATCAATGATTGGGGTGATTTTGTAGGTGAGTAAATCTGCATAGAAAAATAAACAAATTACAAACATAGATAAATATAATAGAACAAAGATATAAATTAAATAAACAGTGCTTTATATTTTTCCGGTAAGTCTAACAGTATTCAGGTATACTGGTTGAATAATCAAATGTAAAATAACACTGCATAGTCTTCACTGTATGAATTAAATCTAATAAATCTGTGTTAAAGCTGATTTTTCTCTGTGTTTTGTTGTTTGATTAACATTCATGACACAGAAAGCCTTAGGAACTTTAAACTACTGTGAACCAATATACTATAAATTTTCTTTCTCAGTTGTTTAGGCCTACCTTCACCTAAGCCATAAGCAACTGTGTTTACAAGGATACTTGCAGAGACATGCATTTTGACAGTTTCATGCGTATGCGTCATTTCAGGCACAAATAGACGTGGAAGTGAATTCAGTGTTCACGTGCATCTGTTTGGCTCTCAACATGTCTACACCGGAGGCAAGCGGCGCAGTGCAAAAAAAATACAATAGAACCCATTATAATCAGTGATGCTGTCTACACTGGATGCTGCGCGACACGGCAAATCCTCGCAAGTAAATCCCTCATTCTTTTTATGACTTACTGACACAAAGTTCAAAAAGGATTTGCAACGGTTGCTTTGTCACGTCAAGTGTAGACAGCGCAGGGTGGCGTGACGCGGCAGCTGTCGCAAAAACGATCAGTATAAATATAATGATCAGTATACTAAAAATCGCAGATGTGCATATCGCGATTTCGATGCTGAAACGATATATCATGCAGCCCTAATCTGGTGCCACCGCTGTTCACACAGTCATTGAGTTTAGGATTTTAGGGCCTGACAAACCCCAGATTCCATGTGTTCCTGAGATTCTACACATCAGGCCCTTCAAATCATTCTGACACGTCTGTGGAAGTGCAATAATTCACATCTTCTCACGGGAGCTGCAGAAATCTCAGGATACAGGAGTCGGGTCGGATTCACTCAACCTTCCTAAATTTAGCTTGAAGAATTAATGAGCGATAATGAAACTCCCAATATAGAACACACACACTCACACTGACACACACACACACACACACACTCATTAATGAGCTGGAAGCCTGATATTCTGCATGTTCACACTCACGGTTTAGTGGAGTTACTACTGAAGCCCTTCTAAACCAGCATAACGTATGAACACAGTATGAGTGAGGAAGAGCAGTACCTGCAGCTGATCTTCATAGAGCTTCATTGGTCCAAACTGCACCTCCGTTAACGAGCTCTGAAACAACAGTCAAGAACAAACACACTCAGTGTGATCTGTGGATCGCAGAGATGATGAATGTGGAGCACATGATTCCAGCATCCTCCCTGATGATGCTCAGTTACCATGGAGACCATCCCAAAAGATCATCACCATACGGACAACATGAGGAAGGGAACAGAAACACACACATACTGCAGACACACGTTTATTTTGGTGAAAAAGTGGGGACATCCCATTGGCGTAATGGTTTTTATACTGTACAAACTGTATGTGCTATTGCCATACACCAACCCTACACCTAAACCTACCCCTTACAGGAGACTGTGCATTTCTACTTTCCCCCCAAAAAACTCACTCTGCATGATTTATAAGCTTTTTGAAAAGTGGGGACATGGGTCAATGTCCTGAAAAGTCACCTTCACCTTGTAATACCTGTGTCATTATACAAATTTATGTCCTCATTTGTCACAAAAACGCGCGCACACACACACACACACACACACACACACACACACACACCAGGGCTCGCAAAATTTCCAAATCCCTGGTAGCCCTTCGGGCAGGTACTCTTCAAATTTTGGTAGCCCGAAAATTAATTTAACTAGCTCAAAAAAAAAAAAAAAAAAAAAAAGACCACTTTTTTTAATATAGGAAATAAGATAGGAGACGAAATATCAATTAAAAACATTTTCAATAAATATCAACAAATATCAAGGAAGAAATTTTATTTCACTTACAGGGTATCTGCAGATGTTTTAAAAAATCAATTTAAGGCAATTTATGACCCTTTTTAAGAGCTGCACAATTAAAATTAACACTGTATGAGTGGGATTGGACAAAGTCTATGGTAATATTAAGCCATAAAATGACATGATTTACAGTTCAGATACAGGATTTCACAAAAACAAAAAAATCTTTTAAAATAGCATTTCAGCCTTTGAACCATTTTAAGAAAAGGGATGAGTCAAACATAAATTATTATATTAATTTAAAACATAAATATTACAGATTTTTTTTACTAGACATTAACTTTCACATTTACAACTCAAAAACATGGGTCGATATTCGCATTGATCTGAACATAAACAGCAGAAAGGCTTATTGGAAATGCAAACTCATTCTTTGCCATGAGGTGGCGCTTTAGGAGCGGATGAAAATAGCGGTTTCCCCGGTAACGGCTGTACACAAATCAGCATCTCCTCATAAACGCTGCTTTATCGGGCATTTTGGCAAGATTAAATGAAAAGACATCCACGCTGTGTTTTAACTTTAAAACGGACTGACTTTGACTTTGAAAAGAGTTTTTAAGGACCCGCGGGAGCCCTGTATGTAAGGTAGCTCGTCAGGCAGGGCGGTAATACATTTTGGTAGCCCGACTGGAAAACACAATAGCCCCGGGACATCGGGCTAATGATTTTGCGAACCCTGCACACACACACACACACAGACACACACACTGCAGACACACACACACACTGCAGGCACACACACACACACACTCCACAGCAGTGAAGCACAAGACAGTTCTGCTGCTTTCCTCCACAGCGTTAAATCTTGCTTGATTGGAAATTATGAGGCCACAGTAAACTCATATTTTAGCATTTGCGCTTTAAAAAAAAAGTGATTTTTTTTTTTTTTTTTTTTACATGAAAGACATGATCTAAAAGAACGGCTATTGTTACAAAATGCATACAAACTGATCACTGCTAAATTAACACAGTTAAGGAAAGCAATCTAGACACTTACAATCAGCATTTATTTACTGCTTTTACTAAATGTACACAAAATGAATTTAAAATAATATTTACTTAAAGTACCCAAATAAAATTATGAAATATAAAAATATGCAAGTTACACAGATGCATCTCATCCTTCAAAAAGATTATTGCAACAAATCATGTTCTTTGAGGAACAAAGGAACAGATTACTAGAACAAGTGGCAGGTCTGTTAGTTTGCATTTACACTCCAAGACTCAATGCACAGATTTATTCTGACATACAGCATCTGATTCATGGTTATCACTGCATTTTCAGATTCAAACCCACATTTAAATACGGCTGTCAATTAAGAAACACTGCAGTGTGCAGCTATCAGCATGAAAAATAAAACTGACTGTCCACTGCGTTCAAGCGATTGGCTACAATGCTCAATACTTCCAAAACACGTTACAAATAGAAACATTTGACTCTCTACAAAAAACACTCACACAGATACACATGCGAGTGATTGAAAACATAATCGTGAGATGAAAACAGGGAGTGAAACTGATTTCCTGTCCAAGCAAAACTTTCAACATTCTCAAATATTCACAATATACACACATTTCATAGCATCATCCACTTTCACCCAACAAACACTAGTTTCAGAAATATATAAGTATAATAAGAAAAATTTGCAATTAAATGAATCTTCCTGAAAACCATCCTCGATTTACAACTACGTGAATTACGTGATCTCAAGTTCTGCTCCAGTAATTAGCAAAACTGCAGAAAAAAGATTAATTGGCCAAAATTAGTTCAGTTATAGTGTTGTAAACAAACTCTCCTGCTGCTCAGAATCACAGTCATCTGGAACAAACAGACAACAGATCTAAAATAATATATTCACATTAAACTGATTAATATTGTTATTACATATTATTAGGATACAGAACATTATCTAATGCTGTGTTGTCAGTTTGACTACAGGAACACAAATGTTCGGATGTTTTCGCGTGGTTGTGATCAGGTGCACAAACTAACATGAAAATACAAACACTGTCATGAATCTGAAGATCATCAGAACGACTTTACGGGTGATTTACACAGAAATTCATTCATAACGAAGTGTGTTGATTAGACACGAGAGACAGAATGAAATCAGCAGTGAATTCATTACATAACACACACACTTACAGTGGAGTTACACAAAGACCTGTGTGTGTTAGTGTGTGTTTCTGTGTGTGTGTCCTGCTCTTGGACAGTGACACTGTGGCCTCGTTTCCACTAGATAATGAGATTAGTAAACCGGCATCAGCTCGCACACATCTCACGCAAACGCTCCATCTGAAGCTGATAGGAAGAACTTCCTTTGTGAACTTTTATTCCTTTCATTCAGCTGCTGCAATGCGATTGGCTGAGCTAATGTTTAGCCCCGCCCTCTCTTTCCAGCGCAAACATAAGCAGAGACAGAGCTAAACGAGCTCCACTCACATTCATTCACGCTTTCATCCAGACTGACTCTGATCTGTGATTTCTTCAGGCAGGAGCTGCGCCCTGCAGCCGGTTAGTTGGTTGGTCAGTTAGTTAGTAACCAATTAAACAGTGTGACAGTGGGCAGCAGGTCTGCAGAGAAGCGTCTCACAGATCCTCACTCATCTGCACGCGTGAAAACCTCAAACGTGACCAGACGGATCCATGTGAAACCAGCAGAGAAACTGCACACACTCAGTGACATGGACCTACACACACTGCATCCTGTCTGCTCACACACACACACACACACACACTGCAGCAGTGGCTTTCCACTGAAGTGAATAACAGGAAAGTGGATGACATTGTTGAGAGGGCAGACGTCAGCGTGAGAGATATAGAGGGCAAACCGCTTCCTCACGGCTCACTTCAGGGAGCAGCGCTGGGGACGAGACACACACACACACACACACACACACACGCACACACACACTAACACACACACGCGCACTCACACACACACTAATGCACGCACAAACACACACATTTGGCTATCTTAGTGAGGACACTGCATAGACTCTCATTGATTTTCTATCAGGTTAATGATATTTTCTATCAGCTAACCAACTGCTACCCCATAAACTTATCCATCACAGAAACATCTGCAGAACACTAGATTTACATCAACAACATCTGGCTGATTAACAAGCCTTTTTAGCTAGTGATAACCAGTCAAATGTCTCACTAGTGCGTTGTCAAAGTATTTCACAATATAAGCGAAGACATTTGGTCCTCACAAGTATAGTTAAACAAATAAACACTCTCTCTCTCACACACTCTACAGGTACGAAGAGCCGCTCACACCTCAGGTGTCTCCTGACAGTCATGTGTGGAAAAACACGTCTTCTGTTCCGCAGGGAATAACGCGACAGCAAACAACATCTGATAACACACCAGAGTTTCCCAACATAACCAGACTAAACGAGCTCAGAGACATAAACACTGCGCCAGGGTTTGTTTGACTTGTTTACAGGTACCGTCAACTTGGAGTTCAAACTACTGCAGGTCAGTTTAAGGTTTGGGTTAGTTAGGTTAAAACACAGTTTTAATTGTTAGAGTTCGGGTTAACCATAGTCAGCTGCATTACATGTTTAGGCTGAGCTCACTGAACACTAACGGCTCGTCCCGTTCACTCGTGAGCGACGCTGTGCAGCTGGAGGAGGACACACACACACACACACACACAGGAAACATGACGTCAGAAAGACGCAGTAACAGCTGCAAGACACAAGAGACTTTAGAGACGCTTAAACACAACAAGTCTGTCTGTCTGTGTGTGTGTGTGTGTAGGAAAAGTATGCCAGAAAACAGTGTATGAGTGAATGTGTGTGAGAGCAGTGATGAAGGTCTTCCTCCTCCTCAGGCCTCATTCAGTGAACGCGCTCTCTCTCTCTCCAGGTATTTTTGTCCTGATCCAGATTAGCACTCAATCCTGCTAAAGCCGAGCCGCTCTCAGCTCCACTGACATACGCGACACTACATCACACACACACACACACACACACACACACACACAAATACAGACACACACAAAAACACAACTGCTTGCAGACACTGCTCACAAACTCCAGCTCCCTTCGTGGGACTCTGGACGAGCACATGAGCGACTTATTCTTTCTGAACACTGGTGGGACAAACAGAGTAAAACACACAGAAGAGACAGAGTCAGTCAGAATAAACCCTGGTAATACAGTGAGATCCACAGTAGAGCTGATACAGACTCATGACTGAAATATGACGCATGTGCAGCGTCTCTGTGTGAATGAGCGATACATACCAAAATAAAAGCTCTGCTTAACCTGGAGAAATTATGATGAAAATAAATAACTGTTTTAAAATTTCTGAAGCATTAACAATAATAATTCATTAAAACTATTTAAGGAATGTCACACAATCAAGAGATTTTGTTCATCTGTGTTAATTTCTCCAGTAAATCTCTGCTGTACGGCTCTGTGTTTGGCAAACTGTTATAAAGGACTTTGAGTAACACTTTATTTTTGTCCTGTTCTGAATGTACATCCTATACTGTACTCATAATAATTACAATAGCTGGGTAATAACTTGGTACTAACCCTGAATCTACCCCTAAATCTAACCTTAACCTGTGCATTTACCTTATATGACCCAGTACTTCCTTAGGTAAGTATGTAAAGACGCTGTAAGTACATGTAAGTGCACTGACTTAAATTAAGTGCAACCTGAATCTGTTATGAATGAATCATCATATTTTCATTAGATTAGACGTTTTTTGATTATTAAAGTTTTATTAAATAATTAAAATAGAATCCCAGAAAATTTAAATTAGGGCTGTCAGTTTAACGCGTTAACTTGATTAATTAGTCATGAAAAAATAACGCGATTAAAATATTTTAACGCAGTTAACACACTGGCCCCGCCCCCAGATCTGTACGTCATCTTATTTTTCATACAGCTGACTGCTGACAAATATGATGCAGGGAAATAACTCCATAAATGCAGTTATGCCCTAAAATTCAAGATATTTGTGCAAAAATGCCCCTGTATGTGTTTTTGTCTCATATTTAGCCTATAACATATGATAAGCAATCTCACACAAGCAGCGAGAGCAATATCACACGAGTGCTGTTTGTCCTGAATATCACGAGTTTAAATGTGATTTTATACAACAGTTCAGTAAATAAGAAGTTGATAGTGTTATTTTTTCAACACGATATTATGCGTTTTTGCTCAATTTTGCAGATAACAATTACCTTTAAAGCCATAGCAGAATTGTTGAGTGTCTCAACAGCAATACAGCGGTGTTTAGTTTCTGAATGAATCCGCGTTTTGAATGAATCTTGTGAACCAATGATTCAAAGACCCATTCATAAAGAGAGCCGTTTGCTTCATTCCTGAATGAATCAGCCATTCGAATAAATGACTCAAAGACATTTACCGCCACCTGCTGGCAGATTTAGTTTATTTAGAATATCATTTAATTAATAACAATAATAATAATAATAATAATAATAATAATAATAATAAAAACATTAAAGGGATAGTTCACCCAAGAAAAAGTTAAATTCTGTCATAATTTACTCAAACTTGAATGACTTACTTTCTTTTGTGGAACACAAAAGAAGGTATTTTGAAGACTGTTGGTAACAAAGCTGTTTTCAATACCAATGACTTTGATGATTTGTATGATTTCCAATGATTTATTGTATGAACAAAAAAATACTGAGATGTTTCTCAAATTATCTTCTTTTATGTTCCATAGTTTATGTTAGGCCGTTGTAGCCTAAATATTTGTGTAATAAATTTTATGTTGAATGAAATAAAATATTTCTAAAGCTACAATTTGTGATGTCTACTTGATAGTTTCTCATTTAACACAAAAACAGCTGTTTAAATAATCTTTTGTGGGTATTTTCACAGTCAAATTTATTTTGAAATTAATTGCGATTTACAGTGTTGGGTAAGTTACAAAAAAAAAAGTAATCTTACTGCATTTAAAAAGTAATCAGATTACTAATTACTTTACTTTCACGTTACTTTCAAGTTTACTTTTCAAGTTATCAAACCTAAAAAAATACACTACAAAGAGAAACTTATAGTTCTTTAATTAATTTCATATTGACTGAAGAAAATACATAAGTAGGCCTATTATTTGTATACTCTGATTCACTCCCAGTAATTTTTTTTTTTTTTTTGGTATTGTAAAATAAAGAAAACAAATTTCGCTTTCTGCATTCTTACTCTCCATGAATATCTTCCTGAAACAAGTCAATAGAATGAACAAAAATGACATGAGAAATACAGTATATCCAAAGAAAGCTTGAAGTGTCTATTATTAAATGAAGTAAGTCGTGTCAAAAACAAATATACTCTGATAAAATAATCCGTACAAAACCAACGCGAGGTCCAGTCTTTCCCGTCTGAGCTCATCTATAATGTGATCATGCCCACGCACATCGTGCACTATAAGATAAGATATAGCATCCACGAGAAACCACGTTTGAGACGCGCGAACATGTAAACACTCACGTCACCTCTGTAGAAAGATTCAAGTTCATCTCGGCTACTTTTGTAATAAGACGCGCTGTGAGGAATAAGCCTTGAATTGTGATGCTGACGCGGATTAATCCAGCGGAGGATCTCATTCTGATGAGTCATTTATTTTTTACTTTATTAGTGTTACTGTGACATAAACTTGTACAGATTCACTAGTTGAACTTTTCCCAAACTATAATGCCAGACTAAAATATGTCGAGTGCAACATTTTGAAATATGATAGGCAACCTTTCATTGCATCTAAATGTTGCAGGACGCTCATTTTAGCTCGCATTCTCTGGTGATTTATTAAAGGGCACACTGACGCACAAAACATTATTCTTCCTTCATATTTTTTTTAACACTGCATTTGTAACTTATGTCAATAAAATTACGTTACTTAAGTAACTGTAATCAAATTACATAAATTTACTGCATTATCAGGAAAAAAAATTAGATTACAGTAACGCGTTATACCCAACACTGGCGATTAATTAGATTAATCAAAACATCATGTGATTAATTAGATTAAAAATTTTAATAGACTAATTTGCCCTAATTAAAACAGAAAACAGAGAATTTACAATGGGATTTTGGGGAAATATAAATATATTACATGGTAATAGTAAAGATACTCTCAGGTTAATGCATTATAAAGTGATACTCAGAAAACAAACAGAAGCTGACACAAACAGCAGCAGCGCAAGTGTGTAAAATCTGAAACGCAGCGGTGTCTGACTACAGTGAACACACACGTGTGTGAGCCACAGGGGTTGCTGGGGATGATGATGATGTCATTTCCCTCCAGGAAGAACAGTTACTGCACACTGTAAGCTTGGCTCGTCCCTGCGCTGCTCTACTTCCTGTCTGTGCCGTTCAGATCAGCACAAATGAGACGTCAGTCACACACACCTGTCAATCATCTGATGACAAAACACAGACATCCAAAGAGGGGCTTCACACTGACATCTACTGAGACGAGAGTCAAATACAAACCAACTGCATGTTTACAATTAAATACACATACAGATCAAGACGAATTTGACTTTCAATCATCCACAAACTTTGTCCATTAAGTAACACACACACACTCTGTCTGAATCCGGTATTGAGGGTTACAAACGCAGAACAGTGGAGCCTCAGCCAAGGCCAGATAAACCACTAACCCTATATCAGCACCGCACACACACACACACACACACACAAATGCATTAATACACAAAGAGGAATGTGTTGTGAGACATGAGAAAACCATCGTCAGACCTTGTACTTGAGTCTTATCATGGATAGAAAGTCACACAGATGCTGCTGCGCCCTTGATTAACACACACACACACACACCCATCAGAACAGCTGATTGATGAATGAGTAAATGAATCAGCAGCATCATCTCTGTTCAGACTGTGTGTGTATTAAAGCACAGTAAATCTGCATGAACCTGCGGAACAACATTCTACTCAGTTCAGCCGTGAGAGTCCAGTGAGCATTATCATTGCTATTATTAGCACAAAATTCTGCAACCTAAATGGTCTCAAAAGGATCGTCATCTTTGAACTTTAAACTGCTAGGACAGAGAATTTTTCTTCTAAACATGTATTTGAATTAGCAGCTGGAACAGTTTTGGAAGATTCTGATATTAGAATAGAACTAAATGCTTTTATGTTGTTTAAGTAGCAGCGTTGTTATCAAACTCCATCAGTGTCTACAGTAAACTGTAAATGTATTGTCTCTACTCTGAATAAAGATTTTTCTCACTGATTTCGTGCCTTTTACTATGAACATCCTAAATAGTAAAATGACCATTAAACTGCAATTTAAACAGCTCAAATAAAAAGTTTGACAATTAAAAAAAAAAAAATTAAAAAATAAAAAAAAGTTTCAGATAAATTCTAATCCTCATTCATTTCAGCCTAATGAGTTATTATATATAGGCATAATTATTATATTATAGTCACATTAAGATTAAAGTTGTAACGAAACAGAAGTAGTGCCAGATCTTTTCTTCCATGCTGTAACAGATTATTGGAAAGAAAAACTGTAGGGCGGGACTTGGTTCTATGCTTCATCAGCTGATTGGATGTGGAGATGTGGGCCTGGCTCTCAACTGGAGGCTCTGAATGCAAGTCTGCTGTAGATTGCGTAAAAAAAAATCGGGTCACAAAATGGTTAAACAAAGAAACATGCATGAATGAATCATTCACAATAAGATCATGCATGTAGAAAACAGAACGCAGATACTGATGAAGCTGTGAGTGAAAAACCCATCAGCTGATCTGATGAGCACAGATGAAAGATCTACTTGATCACCTGTTCATTCACCCTATACTCATGCATACTAGCATACTAACGGTCTCTAGTGTGCATGTCCAGTCATTCAGTCCAGATCTGACGTGCTGACAGGTCCATCACATTCAGCACCATCTGAAAGTACCAGTGCATACTATCCTAACAGCACTGCTCTGTTTTTGCACATGGAAGCATGGTATTCTAGTATAGTATGAACTAAATAACTGCAGCCACTGCTGAACACAGACAGACACAAGTGCACTAAACAGACACGTCAGTGTGACATTATCAGCAGTCAACACATGATGAGTTTCCAAACATTCACTGTCACACTCAGTATGCAACACTAGCGTGAGTATGCAGCACAGAATCAGACACTGACTGACATGAGGTCACGTCCAGAAGTGAGGAAACACTTTAAAGGGTTAATCCAGGAGAAATTAACCACCCTGCAAGACTGTGTTTCTTCTGTGGAGACATCCTTAGAAATGCATCAGTCACTCCAGTGCTCCACAGAAGAAATAAAGTCTCATCCAGTGGCCTACATGATGATGATGGTTTCTGAGTGAACTACCCTGTCTCTCTCTCACTCACACACACAAACACACTCTCTCTCTCTCACACACACACACACACACACACACAACTCTGTATAGCTATCTTTGTGAGGACATTGATTGACACAATGCAATCTCTAGCTCCTTACCCTAACCCTACCCATCAGAACTAAGTGCCTCACCCAAACCCTTACCCTAAACCTGCCCTTTACCCAATTATAACCTGACCCCTAAAACCAAGTCTTGACCCTCAAACAGGCCTTTAAAGGGCTCTCAGAAAGTGAGGACCGGCCAAAATGTCCTCACTTTACCATTTTGTCCTCACTCCGACGGTCTAAAACTCAAACCGGCCCTCACAAAGATACAAGTACACACACACTCTCTCACACACGCTCACACTCTGTCAAACACACACACTCTCAAACACACACACACACACTCTCACCTGGCAGGCGTTGCTGGGCTTGATGTGGCCCGGCTGAGGGCAGTTCTGCTGCGGCGACTCCTCAGACTCTTTCCCGCTGTGATACACCACCCGGTCGGAGATGTGGATGCTGGAGGCGCAGCCCATCATTCAGCCGCGACGCTCCTCTCGCACTGCGCTAATAGGAATGTTTCTCTCTCAGATCATCGGATCGATCGCATCTATCGAGTCTATCGATCAAATAGAAACTCTGCTCATGGTGCTCCCCCCCCCACCGCCGCCTCTGCGCTTCACTGGCGCCCGTTACTCCTCATCCTCGCGGTCTTCGCCTCTGTTCTGGCTCGGTTCAGGCAACGGTTTCGTCCATTCGCGCGTTTATTCTCCTTCTACAGGCGCGAAACACACCCGATCGGCCTCTCTTTCAGCCGCAGTCATTGGGAGCGAAGCGGCGCGTTGGATCCCCTCCCCATCAACAGGCTGAAATCTGGCCCTGACGCGCCGCGGAACGCGCGATCCGGCATTTATGACATCAAACGTGCCGTTAGATCCAACTCTGGCGCGGCGCGTCAACGCGGAGCTCGCCAAAGAGCAGCTGTCAATCTAGGGCCTACGCTTCTGCCTCTCTTTCAGGCGAAGAAAACGGACGGAACGCGCTGAAGATCAGGCGTCTGCGCGTCGCGAGTTTCCTGACGAGGAATAACGCGCGTTGCAAACATCAGCGGCGCGAATGTGACAGCGGCAGATCCAATAAAAGCACGCGCACGGATTGACCTACAGCCTCGAATGACGTCAATGCAAATGAATGGCGTCGAGCCAATGAGCGGCCGCTTGCGCGCTGGGGGGCGGGGCTCGCGCGTGGAGGGAGCTTTAAAACGCGACGCGGAGGAGACGCGCCGCAGACAGAGACACTATCGCAGCTGTACAGAGCTTATTCTATGAAGTAGAAGTCCATATGCGTGTATTTTTATTTTCTTTTTTTTTTAAAGAAGTTAAGTTACTTTATTGGCTTTTAAACAGTTTATGTAGATCAGGGGTCATCAGACTTGATCCTGGAGGGCCGGGGTCCTGCAGAGTTTAGCTCCAACTTGCCTCAACACACCTGCCTGGAAGTTTCAAGTGTACCTATCAAGACTTTGATTAGCTGCTTCAGGTGTGCTTGATTAGGGTTGGAGCTAAACTCTGCAGGGACACCGGCCCTCCAGGACCGAACTTGGTGACCCCTAATGTAGATCTTCACGTTTGTACAAAATCTTAAGAGCTGTGTAAAAATGCTGAGACGAAATGAGCTAATAAACATGACCCCTGTGATAAATTTGGACTCAGTGATACTTATCCTTTTTTAACCTTTGCAGAACTATTGCCTTCTTATATTTGTGACCCTGGAGCACAAAACCAGTCATAATGGTCATTTTTCTGAAAATGAGATTGATATATCGTCTGAAAGCTGAATAAATAATCTTTCCATTGATGTATGGTTTGTTAGGATAGAACAATATTTGTCTGAGATACAACTATTTGAAAATCTGGAATCTGAGGGTGCAAAAAAATCAAAATATTGAGAAAATCACCTTTAAAGTTGTCCAAATGAAGTTCTTAGCAATGCATATTACTAATCAAAAATCAAGTTTTGATATATTTACGGTAGGAAATTTACAAAATATCTTCATGGAACATGATCTTAATATCCTAAAGATTTTTGGCATAAAAGAAAAATGGATAATTTTGACCCATACAATGTATTGTTGGCTATTGCTACAAATATACCTGTGCTGCTTATGACTGCTTTTGTGCTCCAGCGTCACATTTGGATTTCATGAACTAAAATACACAATATGGAAAACATCAGCAGCATGAAGGATGAAAACAAACTCTGCTCAAATGTGCGGAAAAGTGCAAAACATCTCACTACAGTTTTTTGTTTTCTTTTTGAGAGCAAATGAAGATGAGCTCTGATGAATTCAGGGTTGGAGATACAGATGTCAGCTACAATAAAATCATGTGATCCGTATTATTCAGATGGGTGTTTATTATGTATGGTTTGGTGAATTTCTTCTCTAAGTGAATCTGCTGTTATCAAATAGTCAATGATTAACACAAACTCACACACATGTGAATGAATCAGGTTTGCAGCTCAATAACACATGACTCCAGACAGAGGTGTAAAGTATTGGAGTAAATGTAACTAAATACTGTACTTCAGTATCTTTTCGGATACTTTGTAGTTGTACAGAGTATAAAAGATATTAGCAACTTTTACTCTCTACTTCACTACATTTCTGAATGAGTATCTGTACTCTTTATTCCTCTACATTTGAAATGAGTTTGCAGTCACACATTACATTTTGCGTGTCACCTAGCTTTTCTGCAGCAGTTTATTTCTGCTACAAAAGACGTGATATCGTCAGCTACAGGGCACTGAAAGACTGTATCTTGTGTGTTTTGCTCTTACTCACTCAAACTTGTCAACAAGGCAACTTTACATGAATGCGAGCTCCTTAGCAAGTAGTTGTGAATCACAGGTGTTTTATACTGTATATAAGGACATGACTGCAGCTGGAGATGAGGCCGAAACCAGCACTTCCAGAAGACTTTGACTTTTTAATTTTATTTTTTAATTTTATTTTTTTAAGTTTTGAGGTGTTCAGTTTTATTTTGGTTTTAGAAAATAAAATCAGTTCTTTCTTGTTTCTGTAACATGTTCTCTCTGCCTTGTCTTGGACTTTTATGTCACTTCCTGTCTCCTGTGGTGTTTGTAGTCAGTTTGTAGTCTGTTTGTTCATCGGTTCCTCTTGATTAGTCTCTCTAATCTTGTTAAGATTGTTTTCCCCCTGTGTATATATAGCCCTAGTGTTTCTTTAGTTCTTTGTGAGTTGTTGAATGTAATGGTTGTCTGTTTGCTCGTCATTCTGTTCTTTGTTCTCTTTGGTTTTTGGCTTATTGTTTGTTCTAGTTTCTCCATGAAATACCTGCACATAAATCCTTGCCTCTGCCTGTTTTCTTCAGCTTCTCCACAACGTTACAGTTTTTGGCTGGCATGTCTCTTTGACAAGTGCATCTTTGAGCCTATATTTAGTATTAGTAAAATACTTAAGTACTGTTAAAATTAGATACTCTAAGACTTTTACTCAAGTTGTTTTGGAATTGGTGACTTGTAACTTGTAGTGGAGTAATTTTTACTGTAAGGTATCTGTACTTTTACTCAAGTATGGTTTTCAGGTACTCTTTACACCTCTGACTCCAGCACATCAGCCTTCATCATAATTTAAAAAATGTTGAAAATACGTTCAGAGGATTACAAATATGTGCAAGAGTAACAAACCTGCTGAACAGGTGAAGTTATTTCTTCAGGAGAAGGAGTGTTGTGGTTGACTTCTTGACCACTGGTTTAGTTCTTTTGATCGTAAAGTTTCATAAAGTACAAATACAAAACCAACTCAGTCACGCTGATTTCCAAGTGTATCTTTATTTGATTGGATTGACCAGACACAGAATCATGTGTTGATAAAGCGCAATCGCACTCAACAAGTTTAACTCGAGAATCACAGCGCAACGCAAATAATCAGCCTAACGAAAGCAGCCCGTAGCGTTCTGACTCCTGCTATTGAGAATGACATAAGAGGCAGATGCTAGAAAAACACTTTTGTGAAGGGAAAGTATATGCCACTAAAATGCATATGCATATAGATATTTACATTTTCATGGAATGCTTACAAAATAGCTGAAGCATGGCTACAAAAATACCTGAGTTTACAAATCAACACTTGGCACATCATATGTAGGGTAAAAAAAACAGTTATATATATATATATAATTAAAATGCATCATATAAGAAGTCATTACAATTCAAAATACGCTATGTTTTTTTGTCATTTGGGTAAATAGGAGGTAGAAATTCTTCTTCTGTGGTCGTGGTCGTGGTGGCGTGGCGTGGGGTGGGGGGGCTCTGCCTGCTTCACTGGAGTCATTCCTACAACAGCCGGCCAGAAATACAGTTGTTATTGAGATCACTGAGGTTTCTATTCATCACGTTCATCTGTGGCATTTGCAAAAGCCCTGACATGCACAGCACTATCAAACCATGCAGACGGTGCATCTGGCTCAAATCTGAGCTCAATAAGAACTGCGTCTTTCTGGCAGGCTAGAGGAAGTACGACTGGAGCGTCCCACGGCGGCGCACATCCGTCGTCCAGCAGTGAAAGCCTCCGCCCAGAGAGTTAGCATGCCGGATGCTGACCTTAATGGTCTTAATCCCTGCAGGAGTGACGGCAAACGAGAGCAGATGAATGAGGAATCACATCAGAGCTGAAGATCATTTGTGACCCTTGACCACAAAACCAGTCATAAGGGTCAATTTTTTGAAATTGGGATTTATACAACATCTGAAACCTGAGTAAATAATCTTTCCATTGATGTATGGTTTATTAGGATAGGACAATATTTGGCAGAGATACAACTATTTGAAAATCTGGAATCTGAGGGTGCAAAAAAAATAAATCTAAATATTGAGAAAATCACCTTTAAAGTTGTTCAATTGAAGTTCTTAGCAATGCATATTACTAATCAAAAATGAAGTTTTGATATATTTACGGTAGGAAATTTACAAAATATCTTCATGGAACATGATCTTAATATCCTAAAGATTTTTGGCATGAAAGAAAAATGGATAATTTTGACCCATACAGTGTATTTTTGGCTATTGCTACAAATATACCTGTGCTACTTAAGACTGGTTTTGTGCTCCAGGGTCAGATTTCATCGCAACGAGTGCCGAAAATGGCATTCTCACCGAGACTTTCAAACATCTTCTGTATGGTCGTCTCGTTAGCATCCACCATCACACGCTTCTCATCCAGCATCAAGACGTTCATCGAGAGCCATTTGGACGACATCCACAGCGGATGATCTGAGATTGAAAAATACTCATGTTTAACCACATATTTTGCAGATGCATCATACATGAACATTCATCTATGAAATATGCATTTATTAAAGCAGTGCCATTGGGTGACACGCTACATGAAACATGAAAATCAGATTTATTATTTTATTCAAAATCATTTTCATGTTGTAGTCTAAATATCTGATTAAAACTGTAATATATTAATGCATCTGAAAGATGTTGACAACATCAGCTCAGGGTGTGAATCAGTTATTTAGAGTCATTTTCTGTTTGCAAAAGTTTGTTTTCAAGCTCAGATCTGTTCCTGTGCAGAAAAAAAGAGCAAAAAACAGCAGCAAGTGATTGTGTTTGTGAGCTTCAAATCCAGCGGCTGGGCTTCAAGAGTCGTTATGGTTTTGACTCAGGGAACATTGACTCAGTTTTGAGCATCATATCAATATAATCATACTAGATGGAGCAACTCAAGTGCTTCCAACAGACGAGATACGTTTAACAGATTAAATGTCTCCATAATGTATAAATATAGATTTATTGTATATCAGTGTTTTAATTGGAGTGCTATATTTGAAAAATGGTTTGCAAAATAATACAAAACTGTTGTGGTGAATGTGTGTCGGGGAATCTAAACTACAGAGTTATTTTTATTAATCAGAACATGATATTAATCAAAATCATGAGTGGCTCTAAGCCAATTCATTGTGACTTTAAGGACATATAGCAACACAACATAGGTGAGGGGTGTAATGGGAAGCAGCTGTTTGATCAGTCTCAGGTGTGAGCATGTGATTAGTGAAATGGCTGCTAGGAAATGTAGTCTGAGGGTGACGTGCAACAGTTAGTGTAGTGCAAGAGTCAAGTGTGGGAAGAGGAAATTTGCTCTCGAGTATGTCCACTATCACATCGGTAAAACTCCATTGCTCAGAGGTGTTCGGAGGGATGGAGGGTGAAAGCGAGCTATTTTTGAGGGAGTTCTGGCCGAGGCGAGAACTGACCCTTTCCTCTTCCTTTCTGATGGGCGCTTTGCCGCCTGGGGGCGCTGCTGAAGCTCAGGTTCAGACTTCTGAGGCTGAGGCGGCGCCGGTTTTGCAGGCTGAGAGGGTGGGGCTTTCTGGCGACTAGCAGCCGCAGCACCAGAGCACTTAGGGAGGAAGTGACGCAGCGCTTGCGACCTCTTCTGAGCCTCTGAGAAGCACTGTGCAAACCTGTCCACAGCGGGGCCAAAGAGGAGAATCAAGGAAGGCTATTTTCTCAGCGTCCCTTATTTCAGTGAAGTTCAGCCAGAGGTGGCGCTCCAACACCACAAGGCTGGCCATGGTCTTGCCGATAGCCTGAGCTGTGGCTTTCGCAGCGCGCAGAGCCAGATCAGTCACTGTGTGTAGCTCTTTGAAAGCATCTTGACATTTGCCAAACTCGTCCATATCACGGAGAAGTTTGGCCTGAAACACTTGTAGGACTGCCATCGTATGCAGCACCGATCTGGCCTGACCGGCCGCTGCATATGCCCTGTTGGCCAGAGCCGAGATGGTCCTGCAGGGCTTTGAGGAAAGCGCCGTGTGGGCCTTTAATCCCAGGGCAAACGGCGTACACAAGTGAGCAGCTACCGCCTCCTCCAGAGCCTTTTTCCTCAGCGCCGTCCACGGTGATGAGAGTTGCTGAAGAGGAACTAACTCGGGCCGAATAGGGGGCACGCCACATCTTGGTCAGTTCTGTGTGAACTGCAGGCAGGAATGGGGCGTGCCGCTGGTGGGAAGGCGGCTGACGGCGTCCCAGCAGGAACCACTCATCTAAAAGGCCATGGGCGGGCTCATCTGGAGCAGACCACTCGAGACCCAGATCCACCACCGCCTTGGAGAGAACACGGATCAGCTCACTGTCCGGTTCCGGCCACGAAGGTTGGGAAGAAGGGAGGGCTTCAGGCTCCTCGCCGGAAGCGCACCATTCTTCAGCGTCTGACGCCGTCAAAGACATTGAGTCATCGACGGCGATCTCTTTCTCAGAAGCGCCAAAGAAAACCAAGCCGCTCGCAGAAGGGGGGCATTGATCCCTCTCGTGCGAAGCACACCGGTGTGATGAGGTGAAGCGGGGAACGAGGAGCACGCAGGCGCTGGGCCGTCGTGACACTGCTCGCACTCGCTGAGAGAGAGCCTTTGCTCCGCTGTTTCTTTCTCTTAGGAGAGAAAGGAAACGGGAGAGCAGAGCGGGGAATACCGCCTTCAGTGAAGAAGGCGATACGCGAGCGAAGACTGGACAAACTCATGTTCTCGCAATGAGATCATGAGCCATCAGCGAGCGCAGCTTCTGCGTGAGCGTTGCCCAGGCAGGCGACACACTCGCTGTGCCCGTCTGACTCGTGCAAAGGCTCCTGGAACAACGCACGCTGGAAATTTGCTCTAATTTGCCCTTTTAGAAAGTGCTGGATGGCCGCAGGGGAGACTCGTCCTCTGCCGGGGCTCTTCGACACCAGCGAGCGGGTTGAGCTTCTTTCCGTCTTCTTTTGTCGGCTTCTTGCAGAGTCAGCAAAGAGATGATCCTCGTCGCTGAAGGAGAAGAATCTGATGAAATGGCACTGCGAGCTGACTTATATACACGTCAGCTCCGCCCTTTCTGGCGGGCTAAAGCGCGTGAACAAATCAGGCTTCAGTAACAGAGCAAACAGGAGTTTACCCCATACACAACGTGAAGTGAACGTTCGAAAGGGAACTTAGGAATAATTTTGTACTGTAATGTAAACATGGACCATGTAACATATACTGCAGTGAATTATAATCAGTAGAGAATATCATACTTGTTTCGTAAAGAAATTTTACAAAAGAAAACATTGTATAATGCTACCTGTTGTTAGTGTTTTTTACGTCGTTGTGTTATGAGTGATAAAGTGTGTTTGTTTGGTGAAAACCTTTGCTAGAGTTATGTTAGAATGAGTTGATTTGAGACATTAATGAAGTGTTTTGGTAGTTTTAGTGCATTTTGAATGTGAAATGAACTGCTGTCAATTTGAAAGATGGTTAGGAGAACTGAGTGAAGAGTTTTGAAAAAGTGACTTTACACCATGTGCCGAATTATTAGGCAAGTTGATATTCTGGTCATTTTTTTTTCCCAAGAACATTTTACCAATTCCAAACCACAACAATCTTAATAACTACTATTGACTTTGTATTTAATCATTTATAAGTGATATATAATTGTCCATGAAGGCTGGAAGTCAAAAACTCCTCATATTCAGGTGTGCCGAATTATTAGGCAGGTTTTCTTTTACAGATAAAATGAGCAAAAAAAAAAAAAAGAAGAGATTTAACTCAAACTAAAAGTCAAAAATTATTAAATGCCCATGAGAAGGATGCAATACTAATGCAATAATAGAATTTGAAAATTTAGGGCATGACCACTGGGAAGCGAAATGCTCATTGGGTCAGCAGAGTCAGAAAAAACAGGTGGAGAAGAAAAGACACTTGTTAACTGAAAAAGAATGAAGAATTTAAGGTGAGGAATTAGGTGAGAAACCATCAGGAACCATTTAGTCTCCAGCTCCATCATTTCCCAGAACTGCAACCTTCCTGTAGTCTCCACAATGGCAATGTGTCAGGTTCTCGGGGACTTTGCTTGGGTAAAAAATCTTAAAAAATGACCCTCACTTAATAAGAATAGCATGCTGAAGTGTTGTGAAATACATTAAGACTGATTTTTTATAGGCTTTATGGACAGATAAGTTTTGAGTGACTCTTGAAGGACCAGCACTACATCCTCTTGTACCACTGTTTGAAGAATTGATCTTCCAGAATCTGGCAGTAAGTTTTAGGAGCTCATTTTTAATCCATCTCCTATCCTGAAAAGTCCGTCTTGCAGAGATTGACTAATATGAGCTCCTAAAACTTACTGCCAGATTCTGGAAGATCAATTCTTCAAACAGGTTGGATGTGGATGTGGTGCTGGTCCTTCAAGAGTCACTCAAAACTTATCTGTCTATAAAGCTTATGAAAAATCAGTCTTAATGTATTTCATGCTCTGATGTGACTGAAGGTTGTGCTTTGACTGAAGAGCTGGCTGTACTCACTGTCTGGAATAAGAGGAGTTGGAGGAGTCACCACAGTCCAGCCGGCCTTCTTGAACATCTCGATCTGAAGGAGAGAGTCACCATCATGTGAATGATTCTCGCTGCTGTACTACAGATCAACACTAGATGTCAGCAGAGCTCCACTGACCTGCCTGCAGGGCCGATCCGGGTTGGACAGCACCAGCCCTGGGCCGATGATGTTAAAGGTGGCGTCGATGTGCATGGGGTTGGGGTCTTTGAAGGAGATGATGTGGATCTTGTAGGTGGGCGCGAGGTGACGTCTCATCCACTCGATGCCCATGAAGTTTGTAACCTGTCAGTGAAAGTGAGTTGGAAGGCTTCTGAACACAAGCTAGTGAGCTCGAGAGTGGATGAGGACACTCACCTGACTCCTCTGTACAAAAATATCAGTGCCGGCCCTGATGAAGTCTGCAGCGTCGAAACACGGCTCGAACTCTGTGGTGACGAACTTCCCCTGAGCCGCCAGCTTATGTCTGTCCTCCACTGTGCGAATGGGGTAATCCTACACACACACACACACACACACATGTTAGGTTTCTGTGAATTGTGGGAACTTTCCATAGACTTCTATTGTTTTTATAATGACCAAACAATATTTTTTATCCCCTAACCCAACCCTAACCTTAAACCTACCCCTTACAGAAAACCTTTTTGCATTGTTACACTTTCAGATAAACATTATTTACTATTTTTAATTTTTTTTTTTTTCCTCGTGGGGAATGCAGGCCGGACCAACAGTGTCAAAATTTTCAGGTTTTACTATGCTTGTGGGGACATTTGTGACCCTGGACCACAAAACCAGTCTTAAGTATCACAGGTATATTTGTAGCAATAGCCAAAAATACACACTATGGGTCAAAATTATTTTTCTTTATGCCAAAAATCATTAGGATATTACAGTTTTTGCCTATTGCTTGAACACTATAGACACATGCTTAGACCAAAGTAACAAAACTTGAAGCTTTTGTTACTATACCTTAAACAGTGTAACCATACCTTAAACAAAAGCGCTGCTTTGCACTTCAGTTGCAATTCTGCAACACACTTGCTCCTGCACACTACACACTATTTCATACTTAAGACACTTCGTTCATAAATGAAATCTCATGGGTACCATTGGGAAAACACATCTATTCAAAATACAAAACACATTGGGTAACTGAAAACACTTAAGACACACACCTGAAAACACTTGCTTACAAAACTGATCACTAATCAGCCAACCACAAATATGCCTCAGTTGAGCCATTTTGAGAACTTTGCAAGCATGGAGGCAGGGACAGCAAGAGGTAGAGGAAGAGGAAGACAAAGTTGGCTAGTGCTCCTTTTGTAACAAAAAATAGTAGTTTTGTGGAACATACAGTACAGTATAGTACAT
>CM077239.1:245000-275000 GCA_039654775.1 Spinibarbus caldwelli
AGCCCCTGCCACAGGCCAGTGATGATGACACATCTTTACCAGAGGCACTCAACCACTTCTACTCACGATCTGAGATACAGAACGACACACCTGCACAGAAACTACTCACATCTCCAAACGACCAGGTACTCTGTCTCTCTCCAGTCGACGTAAGGAAGACCCTATCCAGGATTAACCCACGAAAGGCTGCGGGCCCTGACAACATACCTGGACGTGTACTGAAAGACTGTGCTGCACAGCTGACGGATGTCCTAACAGACATCTTCAACATCTCGCTGAGCCAGGCAGTCGTCCCCACGTGTCTCAAATCCACCTCCATAATTCCAGTACCAAAGAAGTCACCTGTGTCCTGTCTGAATGACTATCGTCCCATAGCACTGACCCCAATCATGATGAAGTGCTTTGAGAGGTTAGTCATGCAGCACATCAAGTCCAGTCTTCCAAACACGCTGGACCCACTCCAGTTTGCATACCGTCCAAACCGTTCCACGGACGATGCAATATCCACCACTCTCCACCTAGCTCTTACCCATCTGGAACAGAAAGACTCTTATGTAAGAATGCTGTTCATTGACTTCAGCTCAGCATTCAACACAATAATCCCACAACAGCTCATCCACAAACTAAACCTGCTGGGCCTTAACACCTCCCTCTGTAATTGGATCCTGGACTTTTTAACTGCAAGACCTCAGTCAGTCCGTGTCGGCCGCAACACCTCCAGCACTACCACACTGAGCACAGGTGCCCCACAAGGCTGTGTGCTCAGCCCGCTGCTCTTCACGCTGCTGACCCACGACTGCACTGCCAAGTCCAGCTCCAACCACATCATCAAGTTTGCTGATGACACAACTGTGGTAGGCCTCATCAGCAACAACGATGAAACGCACTACAGAGAGGAAGTGGCACAGCTGGCTGAATGGTGTGGTGCTAACAACCTGTCCCTCAATGTGGGTAAGACGAAAGAGGTTGTGATGGACTTCAGGAGAAACTCTGTTGACCACCCCCCGCTGACCATCGACGGCTCAACCGTGGAGAGAGTCGGCAGCACTAAATTCCTGGGAGTGCACATCACAGAGGATCTCACCTGGACCACCAACGTCACGTCACTCAACAAGAAGGGACAACAGCGCCTCCACTTTCTCCGCCGGCTGAAAAGGGCAAGTCTCCCTCCACCCATCCTCACCACTTTTTACAGGGGCACCATTGAGAGTGTGCTGACTACCTGCATCACTGTCTGGTATGGGAACTGCAGTGCTGCTGACCGCAAGACCCTACAACGGACAGTGAACACTGCCGCAAAGATCATTGGTGCCCCTCTCCCCTCCATCCTGGACATTTTCCTTTCACGATGCTCCAACAAGGCCACCAGCATCGTGAAGGACCCCACCCACCCCTCTCACAACCTCTTCCAGCTCCTGCCATCAGGTAGAAGGTACCGGAGCATCAGAGCTCGCTCTGTCAGATTGCTCAACAGCTTTTTTCCCCAGGCTGTGAGAGCTCTTAACTCCAATCCCCCTGTCCCCCTCTGAAACCATGAACACCTCAGCCCTCCCACCCCCCAACTCATTAAAAACTGTTGACAATTTTACTAAGTGCAATTCTGGACCAAACCCCTGAATGTGCTACACACAGGTGAGTGGGCTATACAAACCACCTGTAGTAACGCACTCATCCCACTATATGCACACTAGACACTTTCTACAAACACTCCCTGCCACAAAGACTCTTAAGAAAATATATGTCTACTTGAACATTGCACTACAAAATAATACGTTTACTTGAGCATTGCACTACAAAATCTTTTTGCACTATGCACTGTCTCCCACAAAATCTGCACAATAATGTACAAAATATATATTTTTTCTGCACAATTTCATGTACATATATCTCTTTTGCACAATTTCATGTACAGTATTTATGTAAAGTTTTTTTTGTACAGTCTCAGTTTGTGTATGTGTGGACAACTAGGTATAGCAGTTATAGTATTTTTAGTATATGTATAGTCAGATAGTTAACTGTTGTATAGCTCTATTGCTTTTCCTATACTTGCATTGTTGTATGTTTATCTTATGTTTAACTAGTATGTAGCACCGTGGTCCTGCGAGACACGACATTTCGTTCCACTATATGTCCACACATGTAACAGAATGACAATAAAGCTCGACTTGACTTGACTTGATATGAAGCAGGAAAACTCCCGATGATACACGTTTGAAGATATATCACTCTCAGACACTCTGCTTTTCTCACAATCGTCTTTTATATTCAATTCTGAAGCACTAAATCTCCTGGAGCAGCGACGCACATCTGCTCTCATCTCAAGTTCACGGAGAAAAGAAACATCTGGAACGCACTGCTGTGAAATTGCCGCGATAGCGGAAGGCGTAATGACGTCATTCAAAACGCGATTTCATTGGATGCGATTATAACCCTCAATAATTTACATTTATATATTTATTTATGTTCCTAAATAATTTATTAAATCACAGGTACATATTTATTCTGGCAGCACTCTTCATACTTGATGCAATTATTTGCTCTATTATTAGGTCTCTGCTACTACTCACACTCACAATTGGCCTGTTTATCTGTATTTACAGTAGTGTATTTTGTATTTTATTTTTGTATTTTTGCGTTACTGCATTTACTGTACTGTACTGTAAAGTATAGTACTGTGATGTGCAGTATTGAGTTGTTGTCATTTGTAACCTTTCAGTACTTTCATTTTTGGTTGTTGTGAAAACCTTTGTTGGAAAAAAAAAAAACAGAACAAAAACTGTAAGTGTTGCATTGAGCTTCACAGAATGCTAACTGATGAACTGAATAAAAACAGTGAAAATTAAAGACTGCAGTGTTTTATATAAAGTACACTAGTGTGTTGCTGCTAATCTGAAAGTGTATTCATATGATGCAAGTGTGTATCATTTTGTCATCAGAGTGACATTTTGACAAAGGATTGTTAGGTTTTGATAGCAGAGTTTCAATTCGACATAGATGTGAATGGTTTATTTCCCAGTGTTGTGTCTTGTGTGCTTGTGTGTAAAGTTTTGACACAATGAGCCGAAGGTTTGCAAAAAGCGTTCAAGCAATAAGCAAAAACTGTAAGTAAAGATCATGTTCCATGAAGATATTTTGTAAATGTTCTACTGTAAATATATCAAAACTAAAAAAAAGGCGATTTTTCTCAGTATTTAGATTTTTTTTGCACCCTCAGTTTCCAGATTTTCAAATAGTTGTATCTCAGCCAAATATTGTCCTATCCTAACAAACCATACATCAATGGAAAGCTGATTTATTCAGTTGATGTATAAATCTCAATTAAAAAAAATCGACCCTTATGACTGGTTTTGTGGTCCAGGGTCACATTTGGTCCCCAAAATGTACCATAAACAAAAACACACACACACGCTGTGAAGTGCTGCGTCAGCGGCGTAACACACATCTGTTTACACTGGTGTCTGAGCATCACCTGATCGTAAAGCTCGTCACTCATGGTGGGTTTGGGTGCAGTGGTCCACTTAGCTCCCCGCCTGAAGTACTCTTTAATGAGGGGCCGATACGCGCGATACTCGAAGAAGCGGGCCCTCCAGGCCATCGGGGCCTCGATGATCTCGTTTCCCACCACGATCAGGATATCTCTCGGCATGGCTGCGTACATGCCTGCAGAAAACTGGTCAGAGTCAGCGCTGATATCAGTGTGTGTGTGTGTGTGTGTGTGTGTGTGTGTGTGTGTGTGCGTGAGAGTGTGTGTGTGCACGTGTGAGTGTGTGTGTGCGTGTGTGTGTGTGTGTGCGTGAGAGTGTGTGTGTGTGTGTGTGTGAGTGTGTGTGTGTGTGTGCGTGAGAGTGTGTGTGTGCACGTGTGTGTGTGTGTGTGTGTGTGTGTGTGTGTGTGTGTGTGTGTGTGTGCGTGAGAGTGTGTGTGTGCGCGTGTGTGTGTGTGTGTGAGAGTGTGTGTGTGTGCGCGTGTGAGTGTGTGTGCGTGTGTGTGTGTGTGCGTGAGAGTGTGTGTGTGTGAGAGTGTGTGTGTGTGTGTGAGTGTGTGTGTGTGTGTGTGTGTGTGCGTGAGAGTGTGTGTGTGCGCGTGTGTGTGTGTGAGAGTGTGTGTGTGTGCGCGTGTGAGTGTGTGTGTGCGTGTGTGTGTGTGTGTGTGTGTGTATGTGCGTGAGAGCGTGTGTGTGTGTGTGCGTGTGTGTATGTGCGTGAGAGTGTGTGTGTGTGTGTGTGCGCGAGTGTGTGTGTGTGTGCGCGTGTGAGTGTGTGTGTGTGCGTGTGTGTGTGTGTGCGTGAGAGTGTGTGTGTGTGTGTGTGTGTGAGTGTGTGTGTGTGTGTGTGTGTGTGTGTGTGTGTGCGTGAGAGTGTGTGTGCACGTGTGTGTGTGTGTGTGAGAGTGTGTGTGTGTGCGCGTGTGAGTGTGTGTGTGCGTGTGTGTGTGTGTGTGTGTGTGTGTGTATGTGCGTGAGAGTGTGTGTGTGTGTGTGTGCGTGAGAGTGTGTGTGTGCGCGCTCGCGCGCGTGTGTGTGTGTGTGTGCGTGTGTGTGTGTGTATGCGTGAGTGTGTGTGGTCAGCTCTCACCGGTGGAGGTGAAGTCAGGGGTTTTATACTCCACTGACCAGTCCATGGGTTCTGGTCGTCTCACTGTAACTCCCTCGTGCTGGAGAATATTGCACATTTCCTCGATTTCAGCAACTGCTTTCTTCACGTGGTCCTTCGGGAATGTCTGTCCCCCGTACTGCTGGTAGAAGGGCCAGTATTTCTCATAGGTGTTGGCCTGCAGACACACAGCAGAAGAAGGGTTACGGTTAGCAGTTCTCTGATGTGATGGAAAGGTCTTCTGTTGCTCATTGCATGGTTTATAATGTACACTAGTCTTATGAGTTAAGGTATGTTCTCACCAGTGGATGATAACCTTGTTTATTACAAGCACACTGCAGTTTTATTGCCTATCGCTTTAAATGCTCAAGCTCTTGTCTTTAGGGCTGGTCACAAGTTTTTTATGTCAGTAGTAGGTCTAATTTGAATCCTGAAAGCAAGACTGATTACCCCTTGACTAATTGCTAGTTAGTCAGACTAGTTCTTAACCAGTGTTGGGAAGGTTACTTTGGAAATGTAATAGGTTACAGATTACAAGTTACCCTATTTAAAATGTGATAAGTAATGTAACTATTTCAATTACTTTATTAAAGTAATGTAGCTGATTACATTTGATTACTTTTCTAAAGTTCTAACTACAGTTTTTTTTTCTATTGCTATCATCCCTTTGTCCAATCTATAATCACATTTTTAAAACTCTAAACACAATTAGCACAACATCCGTCTGTTGTGACCATACTATTAACACAATTTGTGTTGTTTTCACACAATATGCAGTCAATTACCATGTTTCTAAAATGCTTACATTTTCTTTTCATACAAGTTTACCCAAAACCTTATTTACAAATGCTTAAACACAGCATGTCAGAAATGAAGACCTAACGTTCCAAACCTTAAATATAGTATAAAGCTTCTACTTCTGCTACAACAGCAGCTCAAAAGTATTGAAAAAATCTCTCTATATAAAATATTGTAACAACTGATAAGCATTTTTAAGTAACAGATCACTGAAATATTTAGAAATAGCTGATTCCAGTCTCAGTTGGAGGAACAGTCAGGTGTTGAAGCTCTTTCCATTACATCAACAACACAGAGTAAAAAACGATGTCTTTGAATTGGTTTTGTGGATGCAGAACAACACAGAATTGTGTTGTTAGTGGGAAAAAATGAATTTGCATTTTCATTCAGACCAACGCGAAAATCCAAGTTTTCCCAGGTCTGCGGGTGCAACAAGTGGGCGGGCAATATGCTAATGTTTCATTCTGACATCAACATGAAATGGCTTGGGATTTGTTTTAAAAACGACTCGTTTCAGTGATTCAGAGTCGACTCTTTCTTTTGAGAGACAATAACTTCATACACGGTGCACTTTTAGATTTAAAACTTTGCAGGATGTTTTCATTCACTTAGAGCTGTGTTACACACTGCATGAAAGCTCATTTTCAAAAATCCATAATGGGGGTACTTTACGCATTTTGAAATGTAGAGTTCATATTTATTTAACAAAATGTGGTTTTGGCCAGAAAATTAACTATTTGGTTAATTGTGTGATGTAGGTATGTTGCTGTGTTAAGAGTTTAGAAAAAGTACTAAGTATTGGTAAACGCTTGTTAGCAATTGAAAAAACTGTAAAGCTCTTTCTGACTTTCTGACAAGGGAGAAGGAGAGGTAAGGGG
The DNA here is from genome assembly GCA_039654775.1 of Spinibarbus caldwelli. Taxonomy (NCBI): domain Eukaryota; kingdom Metazoa; phylum Chordata; class Actinopteri; order Cypriniformes; family Cyprinidae; genus Spinibarbus; species Spinibarbus caldwelli. The sequence goes on from CM077239.1 coordinate 251,269, forward strand.
CAAAAGGCAAAGGGCTGTATCTATCTAAAATTTAGATATCTAAAATTCCATTCCATACACATACTATCTAAAGTTTACCCAGAAGAGTTTAGATTATTATTATTAGGGGCCAAGCACCGAAGGTGCGATGGCACCTATTGTATCCGTTAGATTTCCTATTATTATTATTATTCTTCCACTCTGGAAGTCTATCGTTTACGGGAAAGTTGTAAAATTTGGCACACTGATAGAAGACAGTCTCAGCAGTAACCACAGCAAATTTGGAGTCTCTAACTCAAACTCTCCAGGGCCACTTGTCCAAAATCTCACTCATGTTTATGCTAATAACTTTTGAACCGTAAGGCACAGAAGTAAGGTTTAGTTTTTTCGGTATTTTTAATTGTTCGAAAAACCTACTTTTTCGAACTCATCTTAGACGGTTTGCCTGATTTTCACCAAATTTGGCTAGGATCATCTTCAGACCATGCTGGCAAATGGAATTCAAGTTGATTCGTCAAATCGTTCTCGAATAACGCGCGAACGAATTCTATGAAAAGCATGCAAAATGGATCTGAGGCTATATCTCCGCAAAGGTTTGGCGTATTGAGACCAAACTTGGTGTGTGTTATAACAAGCATGACCTGAGACTACCTACAGTGTTTCGGCACTGTGCCACCTAGTGGTCAGGAGATATGAAAAATGGCTCTTTTTGCTTATAATTTCTGAATGGTTTGGCCAAAAATCATAAAACTGGTCTCTTTAGATTCGGTGCATCATGCCGAGTCGAACCATACCCAATTTTCATGTCAGTCATTTTGGGCGTCGGCCATTTAGAATTTTGTCATAAAATGCTATATTTTACAATCGCATTGACGTATCGTTACGAAACTCAGTATGTGTCTTCAGCACCATGCCCTGATGGTACTAAAAAAGATTGGTTATAATGAAATTTATAAAAATGATAATAACATTTGCTTACATTAGCCTATTGTAATGAGACTGATGTTGATAGATTTCTAGGATCATGCAGAGAACATCGATACCAATTTTGCCATAATTAGCTGAATTTCCTGTGCGCCATTTTGATTCATGTTGAAAACCTACTTTTTCGAACTCCTCCTAGACCGTTAGTCCGATTTTCATCAAATTTGACTCGGATCATCTTCAGACCAAGCTGGCAAAAAGTTATGAATTTCGTGTCGATATACGAAACAGTTCTCGTTTAGCGCATCAACGAATTTGCTGGAAAGATGCCAAGCTGTATCTGAGGCTGTATCTCTGCAAAGCTTTGACATATTTACACCAAACTTTGTATGTGACATTGTCACCTCACACTGACCACGCACATCAGCTTGGTAACAGCGCCACCTATTGGTCAAGAGTAATAAACCATTCATTAACCATTAATTATTAAATTTCCAAAAATGCTAATAATTTTTGATTGCATTAGCCTATTGTAATCAAACTGGTCTCAAAATATTCCATGGGTCATGCCGACAACATACATACCAAATATGCCATATTTTAACTTCCTGACCACCATTTTGATTTATGTTGAAAATTAATTTTTTCGAACTCCTCCTCAACTGCTGGTCCGATTTTCACCAAAACCAGGTCAGATCATCTTCAGACTGTGCTGACAAAAAGTTATGGATTTTGCGTCGATAGACGAAACCGTTTTTGTACAGCGCTTCTACAAATTTTAGGCATGGTGCCAAAATTACTCTGAGGCTGTATCTCTGCAAAGCTCTGACATAATGACAACAAACTTTGTGTGTGCCATTGTCACTTCATACAGAACAAACCAAAATGATCTGATTACAGCGCCACCTGTTGGTCAAAAGTGATAAGCCATTTAATCATATTACTAGTGGTTATATTTATGATTTTTCAGCCATTTCAATTACAATCATCCTAAATTTGCTTTTATTACTCGTTGCATTTGGTCTGATGCTCCATGCCATGCTTAGCTCCTCATTTTGCTTCTGTAGTGCTTGGCCCCTTAATTGCTGCTTGCAGCTATATTTATTATTATTATTGTTGTTGTTGTTGTTTAAATGGATCTCATATTGTTTGTTCTATAAAAGTCAAACTGAAACATGACAAGTAATGCAGTTTTTGTAATGACATTAATTGTTAGCATTTTGACAGTCTGTGCACTATGATTGACGATATGCTCCTTTTGGATAGAAAACTAGTGCTAAGGTTTTGACCGAATGACTCGATTTTGAATCAGGTTTGCTGTGGTTTTTTGATAGAGTTACTATATGTAGAAAAGGGTATTCAGCATTTTGAAATGCAGAGTTTGTATTTATTTAACAAAATATGGCTTTGGCCAGAAAATTAACTATTTGGTTAATTGTGTGATGTAGGTGTGTTGCTGTGTCAAGAGTTACTTTAGGTATTGGTAAATGCTTGTTAGCAATTGAAAAAAAAACTGTAATGTTATTTTGAAACATTTAACCTCGACACTGATTACTGTCACACTTTCAAAAATCCTTCATCACTTGATTTAAGGTTGTAAAATCTTTTATTTTAAAGCACAGCCACCACAAAATCAGACTATAGCACCTCTTTTTACTTTGAGATTGTTCTGAGGTTAAATACTGATTTAAAATCACAACAAGATATAGTTTAATAGCTATGATACTGTTTTTGAAATTAAATCTTTGCACAGTTATGACATGAATCACCAGCATCCAACAATGTTTTGGAAAAATATATCTTAAAAAATAAAGCATATACATAATACAAGATAGGAAATAAAACCTTATTAAATAATAAAATAAAAAGTTATTAAATAAGCATGTGTCCTAAACTCCTGAAACATTGGTGTCTCATATTTTATAGCAGTCAATGCAATTTGGGAAAAAAATCAATCAAATCTATATGTGTGTGAAAATATTCAGATGTAACCCCCTTTGTAATCATTAACATTTTCATAAGTAACTGTAATTTTTTTTACCCATTTTTTTTTTCTCAGTAACTGTAACAGATTACAGTTACATTTGTTTTGTAATTAAATTCCGTAATTCCGTTACATGTAACCAGTTACTCCCCAACACTGTTCTTAACATAGTGGCTGTGTTTATGAAACTGGTTCATTACACTGTATTCTGTCTATATGTGACCCTGGACCACAAAACCAATCATAAGGGTCAATTTTTGAAACTGAGATTTATACATCATCTGAAAGCTGAATAAATAATCTTTCCATCGATGTATGGTTTGTTTGGATAGGACAATATTTGGCCGAGATCCAACTATTTGAAAATCTGGAATCCCTGGGTGCAAAAATATCTAAATACTGAGAAAAAGTTGTCCAAATGAAGTTCTTAGCAACGCATATTACAATGCATGTTCCTGCAGGTGAATCTGAGTGCTGTACCTTGACCTCCACGGTGAACGGGGGGACGCAGGCGTTCTCGGCTCGCCCTACGATCACCTCCTCCAGCGGGTCCCACTCGTTGTGCGCGCACACGGGGCAGTCCTCGGGCGCGTGCTCAGTAACGGGCTCGTCCACGGCAAGCGGGAGCGGCGCAGCAGCGGAACTCGAGGTGCTGCGGAACGCGCGCGACACCCATCCCGACGCCGCGCGACCCACCTGCGCAACACAAATCAAAGAGCAATGACGTTAGGTGCGAATTATGCATTAGTCAAAGCAATTCTTTAGTTCATGTTCTTTAACGAAAAAATGGCGTAGAAACTATTTTCAAACAGAAATTGCTAGTAAACTAAACGTGAAAGTTTTAGGTTTGAAATAGTACTTTCTTGTAAAGCATACTCCAGTAATCTTTGTTTTATTTGCAACTTTTAAAAATCATTTTTACACTTACAGTTAGCATAATCATTCGACAAAACATTAAAAATGTTGATAAGACTTTATTTTCTGTCTTTGTTATACATTACTTACTATTATAATAACAATAAATTATGCATAAGCAACCCTAAGCCAAACCCAAATCCTAACCCTAACCATATAGTAAGTACATGTAGTTAATTAATATTACACAGTACTTATACATTATACAGTGTAACAAGCACAACTTAACCAAAAAAAAAATTATATAGGAATACAATCAAGAGATTTATTTAATCAGTTTTAACAGTAAATCTCTATTATGCACCTCTTTATTTGACAAAAAAAAAATGGAATTGTTTTAATTTGATTACATTTTAAGGTGTCCTTGTTACACGTCACATGTACTTACTATTGTCATAACAATAAATTATGCATAATTACATGCAAGTAACCCTAAGCCAAACCCAAATCCTAACCCTAACCATATAGTAAGTACATGTAGTTAATTAATATTACACAGTACTTAAATGATTATACATTATACAGTGCAACAAGCACACCTTAACCAAAAAATTTCATATAGGAATACAATCAAGAGATTTATTTAATCAGTTTTAACAGTAAATCTCTATTATGCACCTCTTTATTTGACAAAAAAAAAATGGAATTGTTTTAATTTGATTACATTTTAAGGTGTCCTTGTTACACGTCACATGTACTTACTATTGTCATAACAATAAATTATGCATAATTACATGCAAGTAACCCTAAGCCAAACCCAAATCCTAACCCTATAGTAAGTACATGTAGTTAAATAATATTACTCAGTACTTAAATGTATAAATGCAAAGTGTTTTTTTTTTTTTTTACACAAACACACACAGAATCTCAACAGATCATTATTAAAGTGATGTTAGGCTATGATTCGCACACTGTATCAGAAATGCATTCATTCAACACTCCCGCTGGATGAATGAAGGAGAGGGAATCAGGTGGAGCTCGACTGACTTCGACAGGCCTGCTGCTGCTCAGTGATCGCGATAATAACGAGCTGCTCAAACACCTACAGACTGATCTACAGCTCTCTTCGTGTTCCTGGAGTTTCTGATTGAGGAGGAGCATCTCTGATCGATACAGCTGTGCTGTCACTCATTCATAACACATGATCTCCAACTCTGAGCCAATGCAACATTTTCTAAGAACATGACCAAGACAGCAAATCAAAGGAAAGACGAATAAAATGATTATAATCTCGCTCCACCTGTAAAACCAAGAGAATGCAGTTAAGAGTTAAACACTACAAATCAATTGCTTTTAATGATCAAATCAGCTGTTATAACAGTCAAACCAAAATTTATTCAGACCTTCAACATTTCTCACATTATCACAGATTATTTGCTATAGTTTAGAAAATGGTAATAAAATATGAATAGAACTCATCTGTGTCAGAATTCATCTTGATAATGTCAGATAACTTTGATAGAAAGGTATGTCAGGTCAAAGTGTCAAATCAAATTTTTGGTCTCAAATTTTTACTGGTAGTCCACTGTATGAAGAAGTTTTGGGTATAATATGTCACAGTTTATTTTGCTATCCTCACTTACATAAATCAACTATAGTGTCCTGCACCCACTAGTAAAAAAATATCAAAAATTATATCTGCTGTCTGAATCATTTTTGGTTTGACTGTAATTGTGGAAGCATCTTTTTTAGTTTTTGTAAATGCATTACATAAGAATCTCATCACACACTCGCACATGTGGCATTACAGTCCTGTACTCTCTCTAAAGACTCGTATAAACGTGCGATATTCACCACAGCGCCGATCAGATGAGCGGCTTCTGCTCCGCGGCTCCCTCCTCTCAGGCATCGCACTCGCAGCATGTTGTTCTGGTTCTGGTTCTGGTTCTGGTTCTGGACTGAAGCTCTCAGGCATGCAGCAGCACTTCTGATCCGGGAAAGTAAGAGAGGCGCTGCGGGGAGGCGCTTTTATAGAGCGCGCGGCAGATGGCAAGGGTCGCGGAGCGAAATTCTTGTAGCAACAACGTGACACGAGAGAAACTGCAGCAGCAGAAGAAGATCCTGACAGCAGCACATTCTTATCGCTATCGCTTCTGAAGTGGATTAAAATGACGCAACGATCAGCTCGATCCGCCGCTCATTGCATGCGCTACTGTAATTACTGTAACCAGCTGCGGGATAATCAGAATAATATTTACTATATGGCGCCTTTAAAGGTGCCGCCCTCAAGGAAGACAAACATAAGACGATATAAAAGTAAAGTATCCTAAAAGAAACGACTACAATGCATGTCAACTGAAATGATTAACTTTAAAACCGAAAACAATTAAAAGAGTTAAATGGCTTTAGATTAGATTCTTTAAAGCCCTGTCCTCCATTGAAACCGACTGATTGACTTATGATGAGGAATCAGAATGAAATTAAAGCTCTAATGGACTCTACAGCCAAACCCGACAGCGAGCGAGTGCAGGAGCGATCACTTCAGGATTCTGGAGCTGAATTTTGCACATATCGACATGTATTTGTTGCGCATTTGTTTTGGAGACCTCAGCAAGAAGCGCATTGCAACTGCATGTCAATGTGAGAAAAACACTAAACTATTGATCGGCTTTCCAGACAGAGAAAAGGAAACATATGGAGTAATTTTTCTGAGGGTGAAAAAAAAAAAAAAAATCATTATTCTTATGTTAAGCTCACATTAAATTTCTATTTTGTTTAAGATTCCAACACAGAGCTTCCACTGACAAAACCTTTGTCTTATTGCTACTTACAGGCAAAAATAAATAAATAAATAAATAAATAAATAAAAATTTCATCATGTTTTGTTGTCAGAAAGAAAACAAACAATCCTATAATTACCAGGTTTAGAATTAATGTACATCTCTGTGTCGTCTGCGTAAAATGCTCGTTTAAAACAAGTGCTCTTAAATGCTGACCTAGAGGAAAATATAAATAGTAAAAAGCAGTTTGTGTACTGTGACCTTCAAGGATTAAGGGGCTGGAAGAGGTTATTAGCGGTAAGGAGGTTATGAGCAACAGTAGGCTACGTAATTAAGTTTTGCAAGAAATTATCAATTTTTCACTTTTCGTGGCGTTGGTTCAACTTTTTGAACCGGAAGAACGAAATGGCTCAAAAAAATAACCACTTTTCCATTAATAATAGACATAATGAGTGCTATTGTTGTTTTCCCTGATGTGCAGCTGTGTTAACATCTAAAAAAAATGTGTTTTAGGGTTTCATGGCCCTTTAAGTTGCCTATTTCTGCGCGAGCGGAACGAACTGCACAAATACACTTTCCTTTCCAAATCCGCGTCAGCCAATGAGCGAACAAACCCTTAGCCACGCCCCCGACGCACGCCATTGGTCGAGCCAAGGCTGTGGCGCAGGACTTGAGGAGTCACTCAACACAAATAATGGCATCTTCTTAGCGCCACAGTTTTAGCTAAATTAACTATGACTATTCTGAACTTTTTCAAGACCTAAAAACTTAAATACTTCAGCTTGAAGTTGTCCAAATCTGCACTTTTTTTTCTTTTAGCGTTAAAGCAAAGACTATAGAATACCCAAGACATGTCACTCGTGTAGCTATGAATGGGGAAAAATGTAACGCTTAACATGGCGGCTCAATCGAACGAAGCCCCGCCTTCTGAGCAAAAGAGCCAATCGCTATTCGGGAAAGTCAGCGCGTGACTGCAGCTGCAGTTAGAAGTCCCGGTTCCTATAGAAACAGTCAGCGTTGCAGAGGTGCGCCTAGGACTGCGCATGCGCACTGGCTGATCTAGCCTGAGAAACAAGCTTTTTATAACGCTATTTGAGCAAAAGAAAAAACATTTATGACACAGTTGTTGTCATATTTAATTGGTGATTTCAAATATGAAATTTAATCGTAAGCTTAGTGAACAGTTTGGGAGAATTTGATGTTTCTCCATACAAAGTAATAGGAGCTGTACTTGGATGCCCGAGAGGCGTTTCAAAGATGGCCGCCGAGTGACATGACTTGTCTTAAAGAGACTTTGGTTAAAGTTACAGCAGTCATTTTAATAATACACCACCAGTGAACAGGGCCATTGATCACCAGCAGAAAAAAAATGGTACAAGATTTTAAAGCAATAAGACCCAAGAAGCCGTGGTTTACAGTGAATTTATAACAGATAACACAACGCAAAGCGGAGTGCCTAAAACCCCCTTAGCTGTTATACATTCACTGTAAACCACAGCTTCACGGGGCTTATTGCTTTTATAAAACGTTTATTCCATATACTTAGTAAGGTTTCACAAAATAAAACAGAGCAAATAAGTGTAATGATATTAATAAAAACAGTATTCTTCAACCAAACTATGTAGTTCCTCAGAAACAGTTGTGGTTAGAACCTATGGTTGGAACAAAGTGGTTGCCAAGCAACACACAAAGTAAACAAAGGTGTAGGATTGTAGCATAGACATAATAAATACCTAGACGCCTCATTGGCCGCTCGACCGCACGTCAACGGCGCCGCCATATTGGTGCGGGCAACTCTTCATAACTCTCATCTCGGGACATGAAAAAAGATCCCGTACTCATCGGCAGTTTGGGGATCTTCAGACCGTCCCACTGTAATAAAAACAGCTCTCGGGGTATTATCTTTCACAGGTAAGACTGAACAGTTGTTTCTGGATGTTTTTTGGTCATTTTTTAGCGTTATGTTGACAGCTTAATTAGCCACAAGTATCAGACTATTAATAGCTAACGTTAGCGATATCGCTAGTAAGCTGTGAAAGCTGAGACTTTATAAGAAATCAAATTTTAAATGAATTCTTATGAAGTTTTAACTTATATTGTAATTTATATCATAAAGTAAATTGTGTTATGAGCACAATATGTACAGTGAGCACTTTGACAAGACAATGTCAGACTGTCAGGATTAGAGATGGAGCTAAAGCATCTCTCTTTAATTTCACTAACGTTACTTATTTACAAAGAGTAAGTTTATCATCACTTGATTATAAGGATTTCATAGCTTATCATAAAACTGTGGACTGATTATATATTTTTTTTTCTTTTTAGCCAATTGCAAACAGGACAACACAAGCCTCAAAGAAATCTGAAGAAAGCCTGTTCTCTGTATTTCCAAGAGACTAAACCTCCACAGACTAATGTTGTATTTGTACTAGTTTAAACCCAGAATAGCCCTGAATGAATGGCCAGAATGACCCTGATCATATTCAGACCACTCTCTCGCTCTCTTTCTCTCTCTCTGCCAGGAACAGACCTCCAGGAGCAATTTTTAACCTTTGTAAGGGTCATTTTTATAACAATATCATTTAATATAATTACCTTATTAAATGTTTCTGTCTTTTTTGTCAAATATTTACAAATAACCAGTTTCTTCAGTCAATCACAAGACTGCATTTTACTTGCTATTATTCATCTGTTGTTATTTATTTATTGTGGTATTACACATATAATTTTTGCTATTATAAATCTATTATATCACTTACATTATTGTAGTTGTACTCGCTTTTTATATTATTCACTTTACTACAACTTGTACTACATATACTTTTTAATATTACATATCAGTTTTACTATATTTTTACTGTGCACTGTATCAGTGTATATTAGTTTGCCACTGTAACTGTAAGTTTTACTGGATCCATAAAGGATTATCAGTTACATGTGTTATTGTTTGTGGTGTTTATCTGTATAGAGTGCTATGAAAATAAAAAGCAGACTACCAGTGTGTCACTTTTTGATTTGTATTCGCTGATTTTATTCAATTTTCTCAATGATGGTAAATGATTAGTGGTTAAAGATGTATTATTTCGATTTTTTCCCTGTATTTCAAAGCGAATGAGCTGTGTTCTGACCTGAAGAATGAGAAAAGCTAAAATGTTGGGGTTGAAGACAAAGCAATGAAACAACTTAATTTCATTTAATGTACATTAAAATTACATTACATGTATATGTCACAGTTATACTACATTAATATTAGAATTGTTAACAGAACCAAATCAACCAAATCAACACGAGTGTGAGTGTGAGCTTTCACAATTTCTTACGAAAATTAATAATTTTCCAAGCCTAAATAAATAACTGGAGGCAGAGTTATTTTTAAGTCCATGTAGATCACAAACCACTGAAATCGGTTGATAAATGTAAACGTTATCGTGTTTTTATCCAGAAAACCTGCAGCTCCTCCGTTTACCTCCATTTGTTTTTAAGGCAATCTTGCCCGCGCAAACATGGCGGACGCGTTGACGTATCGCAGCAACAGCTCAAAGCGACCAATGAGGCGTCTAGGTATTTTATATGTCTATGGTTTGTAGTGTAATTCACAACGCTTCAAACGTGGCTCAGCCAATCAGAATCAAGGACCGGAACTATCCGTTTTATAAAAATAAAAATAAACTAACTGAACTGTATCGAACATGGTGGTGGCTATCATATGTGATAGACTGCTGCTTTATTTAACAAAGCTGAGTCAAATTTGACTGTCAGAAAACCAGGACCAGCAGAGAGCTGCAGTAGAGAAATTGAAGAATATAATTTAAAGAAAAATAAAAGGTATCAATGAGGGAAAAACAAGATCAAAGAAGGCAACAGATCAATGGAATCAATGGATTTTCCCTAAAACTGACAGAAAGAGAGAAGGAAAAACTAGTTGGCATACTTCCACATAAGCATTCAGACATAAATGTGCATTTATAAAGCAATCTCTAAAACATGTCTTCTGTTGCGTGCAGGACACTCAACAAATGAATGAATGCGAGTCATTCCAGTAGAGATCAAAAGTCCTGCTCCAGCCCACGGCGTGTATTGAGCTGAACCCTGGACTACATGAATGAGCTTCAGTCCTCCAGCACTCGGCCAGAGTTCATTCAGATCTTTGACTAATAATATGTCATGAAACCCCCCTGTTTCAGCACTGGCCTATCACACCTTAGATTTGAAAAAGACTCTAGAAATGGGCTCGAATAGGCCAACGTTAAAGCCTAATGAGGGAATCCACGTCCACAGTTACTCCAAAGAGCCATAAATCCTGGGAAAGTCAACAACACGAATGAGTGCACCAGAGAAAGACTCATAACAGTCTACCAGTTACAGTTTCTGCAAATCTGTATGTTTTACAACCAACTGTAAAGGTAACATATACAAACATCAGACCACTGTTTTGAATGAATATCAATGAATTAAGAACAAAGCACCTTGTCCCAAACGGCCATTTCTGAAAATGATCCTGAGCAAACAGATGAGATCAATACCTTCATTTAAATAAATGCAGACCTGTATGTTCCAATTGTGTTCAGTTGTTCACAGTATAATAATGAGTTAAACAGAAAAATAACATAAATGATGCAAACTTTAAATCAAATTCTGCTGTAAAGCCAGTCATTATTTAGAACAATTCAGTTCAGTGTTGATTCAGTTCAGTTCAATAACTGTGTGAAGCTCATCAATTATGAAACAAGTTCATTTTTCATTCAGCTTAATTCAGATCAAGGTTGTTCTCATCTGATAGTGTCAGTGCAGTTAAATCAGTAACAATACTAAATATATACATATTAGTCAAGGCAGAGTACAGAAGTGCAGTATTTACACACTGAACATGACGACCCGCAAACACTCAAGAAGTAGGTCACTCAATGAGCTCGGCTGATTTAGTATTCATTTTCTTGAAATAATGGACTATGCCAGCGCTACACATAGTGTTTGTACAGTGTTTGTACAGTAAGAAAACGAGATACAGCTGTCGGGGTTCCCTCTAACATGTGAGCAGCTTCTATTAGCGTCTGTTAAAGGCTCATGTTGGACTGAGACTCAGATGTGTGACTGTCCCTAGTGTAGTGATTAGCAGGACCATAAAATGTGTTTGATAACTCGAGATCTAATTCACCTGTTTTCTAAAACCACTTTACATAAAGAAAGCGGTGCAGCAGGTCGTTATCTGTTCCCTCCTCCGTATCGCTGTAACCTTGAGAAGGTCGGCCCGTTCTAGCGCTTCAAACACACAGCTGGCCCACAGGTCTCCCTACCGCAGTGCATGCTGGGAATCAGGACTCTGTAAATACATCTTTCCACTCGTACAGCCATCTGCCGTGAGCGTGTGGGAGCAGGATGTCACAATTATTTGCTGAATGAAGCTCAACCTGTATTTTGATAACGAAGGGTCGTTGGGTTTGATTTATCAGCTGGAGTAAAACAGCTGCTATCAGGAGTCACTCAAAGCACTGATAGCAATGCTTGTCTTGACACAGCTCCTCTGGAAATGATGCAACAGCTCTGTGAATTCTGGCACTGGATCCAACTGCTTATGTAAAACCAAAACATGTATTTATGTGAAACCAAACAGCCAGAGAGTGTTGATTAAAATATGTGACATCATGCACACTAAATATCAGCTTTAAAACACTGACTTCATACTTTTAATGATTACTCTTACAGAGTTAGAGGCTCTCAACTGATCGATCGTCTTTGTGGTTTGAGTAAGTCGAGCACTGATAAGAGTTTACAAGTGACCATGTTCTTCCAACAGACCAGCACAACTCAAAGAAAAAACAAGATTCCTGAAGGAAATGCAAAGTTTACTTGTCAAAGCAAGTGTCATTCACCTTGTAATTTGCCCTGGATTGCATGTTTTGTCCAGACTGACTATAGTGTGACCCAATGGCATTCAAGCACACAGTGGGAAGGAGCATATCATTGGTTTGTTTTAATGAACAGAAGAACACTAGTTAGTTTCTGATTTCAGTTTTACTACATTTGTAGACCTGCAAACTTGACATGTTGCTTTTTAATGAATCTGTTCAAAGACTCACTCGTAACACTTGCTCATTTGTCACCACTGACTGGCATGAGTTTGTAAGAAAGAAAATTTTGTAAGAAATACAGCCAATGAATGACTCCAGTACTATACAATCCAAATCAAAACCCCCAGTACTATACAATACATTTACAGTATGACACATACAGTCCAGTTCCAGAACAAAGGACTCTTAAGAAGCGTTTCTTTAGAGAATCAAAAGCACACAGCTCGGTCAGCGTTTTCTGATTCCTGAGCAAACGACTCATTTGAGATGACAAAACTTCACTTTTTTTTGTTTTGACCATAGGTGGCACAAAACCTCATGCCAAAATGAATGAATATGCTCTTCTTCATTTTGCCCTTTCATCAGAATATCAAAATTTGTGAGATTCAAACATCTGGCCTTTTTGAATAATTTTGAAATGCTTGATTGTTGTTTCTGATTGGTCTGTATATGATAATGATAAGACTGATCATCCAGGTAAATGAAACACACGTTCCTATATTTCATGTCTCTCCATGATGAACTCAGAGAATTAATTCAGAGCTTCAGCAACTGTTGATATTAATGTGCTATTGCTCATCTTCAGCTTGCAATGCTGATTGTTTTTACATTGTAACTGAGGGACAATTATTTGTGTTAAATTTGATGAATGTATAAGAAGATAAGATGTATAAGAAGTTTCAAGAAAATTAATCCAATTACAACTCAAAACACCTATTTATTTCTTGTCACATTTATTTTGGGATAATGATGAGCTACATTGAGTCTTACATATTCCATATCGCACTGTCAGAGTGTGAGAGCCTTCAGACATTATTAAAACATATTTTTAATAAATTAAAGGTCTAATATCGTAGACAAGAACAAAACATCATGATTATTGTAAGCCAGCGAGTGTTAAGCTGTGGTCAGCACATCATTTGGACTGTGTCTTAAGAACTAGTTTGACCAACTAGCAGTTAACCAAGAGGTAATCAGTCTTACTTTTCAGATTCAAATTAGACCAATCTACACTCTAAAAAAACGCTGGGTTAAAACAACCCAATTTGGGTTATTTTGGTAACCCAACGCTGGGTCAAATATGGACAAACCCAGCGTTGGGTTATTTTAACCCAGCCAGTTGGGTTAAATTTTTGACCCAACATGTTGGGTTGTTTTAATTAACTCAAATATTAATTGAAAATTACTACTGTTGGCTTAAAATGAATCAAAAATAGGTTGGAAATTAAAAAGCAGACACAGAATTACTAGAGGCAACAGTAATAATCAAAACATGAACATTTATTAATAAGTGAAAACACCCATAGACAAAAATATAAGACAAACTGAATTAGGCAGCATAGATTTCAACTTTGCATACATTTAAACTCGTTTAACACGCATTTTAGAAATAAAAATATAACATTTAAAAGTAATATTTTAATTCAAATGTATTAAACGGTTCTCTGTTATCCTTTTTAACCGAAATAGTGCCGATTCTTGTGCCGGTGTGTCGCTGACATCTGAGCCGTCGATGGGCTGCTATTCCCCGGGGAAACTGCGAACTTCAGACCGCTACCTCGCGTTTCACTCGTAGCTGAAAGATGCCGCGACTGACTTCATAACCTGCCGATAAACAGACAGTACAGAGTTTTGAGAACATATTTTAACATCCGAATTAATTAGAAGCAGTATTATAACAAATAAAATCAGTTTATTTTATGTAAGGCAAGACATTTCAATCACGCGAAACGACCGTTGCTGACGCATTTAACGTTAGCTGACTGACATCTCGTATGTATGTTTTGTTGCGTGAAATAAAATCATTTACAACACAATTAAGACTTTATAGATGGAATAAAATGTATACAAACCTTAATTTCACTGAAGAAGTCCACTAAATCGGCGCGCTGAGGACTCGCTCTCTCTTGAGGAGAATGAAAAGCCCGCGCTTTGACTGTAACCCAACAGCTGGGTTAAAGTGCGCGCGCTGGGTTATTTCGCTGGAGGGAGGGGGAGGGGTGCATAGTTTCAGTGGTCAGTGATATTGACCCAGCCACTAACCCAACAGCTGGGTTACACAAAAACTACCCAACACTGGAAAAACAACCCAACATAACGACCCAACAGGCATAACCCAACAATTGGGTTAAAAAAAAACAACCCAGCGTTTTTTAGAGTGTACCATTTTGTAACTGAATTAAAAAAGTTAATGACCAGTCTTGAAGAAAAAAAAAAAAAAATTAGATGACTAACTTTTTAAGACTAGTCTAAGCAGTTTATGTAACTGGACCCTGGAAAAAAGAATCTGCAGGATGATTTTTCCTTCCTCACAGCATCAGATGAATCTGGCTCTTACAGTATGAGCCGAAAAACCAAAAACAAACCAGCAGTCTGACTACTGAAAGAATGACTCTTATGAGCTGATTGTTTAAAGTAACTGGCTGTTCACATGACAGTATGTAGTTAAAAATACATATCTATTTTTTCATCTATTTTATTATTTTATAAAAATTAGATACTTTTTTTTATAGTTTTATTAAATAATATATAGGGTAGGCCTAGTTATGAACTATGCTTTTATTCATCTAAAAGTCTGTGTAAACCTACCTTTGTCTATTCTGTTAAATTGGAAATGATAAATCATTTGGCAAAAGACGGCAGTAAATGGAAGCAGAAGCAAATATTTAAGATTCCCAGCTGAATGAAACGTTAAACCGGATTCATAATCTCATCCGCCTTCAGCAGAAACAGAGTGTGAAAGAAAGTTAATTCAGCTCAAACTCTGAACTGATTTCGTTTGTTACAGATGTTGCTTCTGTCGCTGCTGCAGGGCGCACTGATCTGTCCTCTGATTCTCAGCCTGTTCTTCCCTTATTTCTGGACAGATCTGGTCTATCACACAGAGCTGATGCGGATTTTAATCAAGTTCGTTTCCCGCAGAAGAAGGCGACCGCTGTTCTTGGCTTTGGACAGGTTTTTAGAGCAGGACGAAACGCGGCCGAACAAGGCGTTTATCGTCTTTGAGAATAAACGTTACTCGTTTAGAGACGCTGACAGAGAGAGCAACCGAATAGCGAACGCGTTACGGGCCGCGTCGGTTCTGAGTCCGGGACACACTGCGGTTCTGTTCATGCTGTTCATCTTCTGCTGGATCGCGCTGGCCAAACTGGTCTGCGCATGCGCACTCCTCAACAGCAGCATCCGCGTGCGGAGTCTGATCGCGAGCGTCAGCTGCTGCCGCGCCGCCAAAGTCCTGATCGCGTCGGAAGGTGAGAAACTGTCAGGGTTCTGGACTCCTCGTTCTTTGTTTTCCCCTGTTCTTCCTGAGTTCCCTTATTGGGTCATTTTCCTGTTCTTGTTAAGTTGATTGATTATTCCTAGCACCTGTTTTAGTTCTCCTTGATTACGTTCTATGTGTTTATAAGCCCTGAGTTCTCCCCGAGTCTCGTGCTGCGTCCCAGTGTGCCTACTTATACTACGCCCTTAAAGTATGTACTCTTTTGGTGAAGAAAAAGTACACACTTTTGAGTGTGTAGTAGAAGAGTAGGCAAGCTTTGGGACATACTATGAGCTCACACACCTGCGTCTTTAACTGAGCGCTCTGTCACTGTAAACTGACCTGTCAATCATCCTGTCACAGTTAACATCCTCCACATTTCATTTCATTTAACTTCCTGCCGTATTGGAGAGAAAAGAAGTAGCTCATTGATCTTCCAGTCGCGGATCTTTCATGCGGAGAACTCTGCTCATATTTTCTGCATAATGATGCATTTAAAAGTTGGATGTTTGTAAAAGTTCACATTGCTGTTGCAGATGAAATATAACACAGATAACAAACAAACAATAAATAAATAAATATTTTACCAGGTTAAATGTTGATTATTAGTAACTCAAACCCCTTTTTGTAAACCTCTCTACCTAACCGTGATTGCGTGCATCCGCCACGTTTGTAGTTTTTCTAACGTGTTTTATTCGTGTTTGTAGTTCTGGACCGAATCCTTCGCCAAAGCGCAATGGATTGTGGTCAATATTAGCCATTAGAGTGTGCACGGATCCACACTTCAAAAATCGACCTGAAATAGTAGACCATCCGGGGACTTTTGGCATACTATTTTCAACATACTATGCTTTGGGACACACTTATTCCAATCTCACATACTACTTAGGATGAATAGTGTGAAAATTGGGACGTAAGGTTGGTCCATTCACTCGTCCATTTACGTTGTGTTTCCTGTGTGCCTATTGATTTATTAAAACCAAGAAAAGTTACTTACCTCAAGTCTCCTGCGTCCTTTCCGCTACACAACACTGTGACAGAAACAATGTTTTTTGCACAAAAAACAAATAAATATGTGGAAAAATTATTATTTTCAACCCTCATTCTGAACCTCTGTCTAAAACGACCTGTTTTAAGGGGCGGGTCCTTTAAGGCTTGTCAGGAATCGGCCAGTGTTATGATTGGCTAATGTCATTGCATAGGAAACAGTATCAACACCCCCTCACTAGCGCATGTGAATGTTTTGACAACATAATCAAAATAAAACTCTCATTTCCAGACAAAGCATTATGAAATCATTTACTTACAGTTTGTGATGCAGCAGCAGTCAGATCTAGTACCGCTTCATCTTTCAACAAATGTTTCTTTGTGAACTCTCCATGACACTGTGCCTCGTTTACAAAATGAAATGCTCCAATTAATCCTCTGACACGATCCGGGATGCCATTAAAAATAAACTATCCACTTGTTCCTTATGCTGGGATCCTTCTGATATCTGTACAAAGTCACGAATGAGCTAATAAACCCACTCGCGTCAAGGCGAACATTCTTTCATTCCATTTGTCCTGTTGACGATAGACTTAAGCGGACGAAAAGTCTCCGACAGTGAACGCGCAACTCTATGCTGTATCCGGTGTCAAGAGAGCGGCAGTGATTGTAATTTCTGTTTGCTTTTAACGTGACGCGACACTTGCAATCAGCGTCATGAAATCAGCCATTAAGCGCATGAATGCCAGTGGGCGGGGCCTATGGTGAGAAGAAGACTATTCGTCAATGTCTTACTCTGGAGGCAGTGTTTATGCAAATGTTTGTGCTCGGGCCATTTTTGGAGTTTGATTAAATAAATGCTTTTTTTTTATAACGAGGAGGACATTGGAAGCTATGAAACTTGCAGGATGTTTTAATGGTACAAAGACCTCTTACATCCCAAAAGATTAAGGCAAATTTGATTTTTCACGTCATGACCCCTTTAAGAGTAATAGAAGTTCCCATTTAGATAATTAGATATAATGCTCTTTCAGTTCAGTTACTATATTGTTACTAGTGTTAAAACAGTCATATATGACATATGATATCTGTTTAAATAGAAACTTTGATTTTATTTACCCGAGGCCATCCTTGAATTGGTTTGAGTCCTGGTGAAGCTGTGGTGATGTTGTTGTGATGTGTGTGTGATGGTTGTGTTGTTTGGGGTTTGTTGTCATCTCAGAGCTGCAGGGGCCCCTTGAGGAGGTGTATGAAGATCTCCAGCAGGAGGGCCTGAAGACCATCTTCATCACGGCTGAAGAGCTCCGATCCTCAGGCATGAAGAGTCTGATCTGTGCAGTGCAGGAATCGTCAGACGCTGATGTTCCTCAGACACTCAGAGCAAACGTCTCCTTCACATCTCCAGCCATCTACATCTACACATCTGGAACTACAGGTGTTATTCCAGCAACACTGACACAGCTTTAATGATGTTTTCAATTAGTTACTATTTTTGGATTTTCAGTAGTGCTGTCAAAATTAGTGCATTAATGCAGGCAATTAAAGCTGCCTTAAAACTGTGCATGCATGCAGTATTTGTTATATATGAGTCACATTTAAGAACATGTCTCTGAAATGGTTTTCAAAACTGTCCTCATCTAACACACACGATTCAACTCATTAGTAGAGACTTTAATACCTGAAGTGGATCAGAAAAGGTAAAGAGAGTTGAGAGAAAATACAATGCATGTCAGATCTGCGTCACGTTCAGCAGCGGCAACTCTTAAAGTAATACCAGCCAAATAACCTAATAACCAGCTGCTGTGATGTCTGTTAATCAAAGAACAAATAAAAAAAAAAAAGAGGAAATCAATAACTTTTAATAGCTTTAAGGATTCATTTATATTTAATTTAGAATTTAGTGTTTGTTTGATAACTTTATTCAATTTCTGCATATTTAATACTTGCTGAAGGGCACAGGTAAATATGACATTTATTATAATGGGTTTATGTGAAGATTGTTTTAAGTTCACTTAAATTACAAGTTGCTATTTTTTAAAGCCTAATAAATGTTAAAAATGATAGCTCTCATGTATACTGTAATGTTGAATGGCTATAATCAATGGTTAAATATTAGGGGAAAAAACAATTTCCTAAGGACATCAGTAGTATTGGTATCAGTGATACTGGCCTTCAATCATAAAAAAAGATGGCATTAAACAAATATTAAAATTATACTGTCTTTATGTTGTTTATACATTAATTTGAAGATTGAATGTGAAATTATTGCAATATAGAAGTATATTTAAAAAACTTTAATGTTAGGTGGGATTAATCGTGACTAATTTCAGAAAAAACATGCAATTAAGTCTATATAGTTTTATTCATGTTTGCTTCAGTTTTAGCTATTTTAGTACAAGTTAAACTCAATGAAAATAAGAAATGTTTCCTTGGCAACTAGCTATTATATATATATATATATATATATATATATATATATATATATATATATATATATATTTTTTTTTTTTTTTACATTTTCTAATTTTATTTTAACATTTGTTTTATTCCAAGTAACAAAAATATTTCTTCATGGTTTTAGTTTACTAAACTAACCCTGCTAGTCTTACTGTTGCTAAACTGATAAACATCTGAAATGACAGAAAGTAATGTTGATGCCTTTGGTTTTGAAACACACAGAACATTTATTTATTTTCAAACTGAAGGATGAATCTAAAGTATTTGACGTGTTTTTACCTCCTGATATGCAGTGAAAGCAGAGGCTGGAATATAAAGGTGTGTGAACGGTTTAGTAAGCCTCTGTTTGGTGTGTGTGTTTCAGGTTTTCCTAAAGCAGCAGTGATCAATCAAACATGTCTCCTCTCTGCTCTCGCTGTGCTGGCGTCGAATGGCGTAACAGATACTGACGTGGTTTACGTGACTCTTCCTCTCTATCACACAGCCGGCTTCCTTGTGGGCTTCATGGGCTCCATAGAGACAGGTGTGTGTGTGTGAGTGAGTGTGTGTGTGTTTGAGTGCTTCATGACTGTGATCAGGAGCTCAGTGCATAATTTCCTCTCTCTCTGTGAAAGAACCCAGCAGGCACAAAACAGGCACACGTCATAAGACGTTGATATTTGGTTAAATTTTGGTTGTGACGTTGGGTGACCAAAATTCAACGTAAATTCAACGTCTAATGTCAATGTTAAATTGATGTCCAATACCAACGTCAGCTGACGTTGAGATTTTGTTGTTTTTAGGTTGTGCAACCAAAATCCAACGTTAAGTCAACGTCAAATTGATGTCAAATATTGACGTCAACCCGATTTTCATTTTCAACCAAAATGCAACGTCTGTCCGACGTCATGTCCAACGTCAACCTGACGTTACATAGATGTCTGGTGCCTGCTGGGAACTCTTTGTGTGTGACTGTAAAGCAGCAAAAATTCACACAACTGTTCCTCTTTAACCGGGTTAAAGTTCAAGTCAGTCCTCAAAAACACACGCAGATCTTCAAGTCATATTCTCTTACTGCCGTTCACACCCACAGTCCTGTTATGGATCAGAATAATCTCCATTTCTCTCGTTTTCAGGTTCAACTATAATTTTATGCCGCAAGTTTTCTGCGTCTCGGTTCTGGGATGAGTGTCGGGCTCATAATGTGATGGTGATTCAGTACATCGGCGAGGTTCTGCGGTACCTGTGCAACACACCACAGGTACAGATCCTCTAGATCACCAGCACACACTGGACTAACACAGTTACAGCAGGCTCAAACGCTTCAGCGTAGTGAGGGTTAGTTTACATCAGTGTATAGTTGGTTAATTTGTGGAGTACACTAGTTTACAGTTGTGTTTATGTCAGCTGACTAAAACACTGAGCAGATTTAGAGAGCTGGCAGCTCAGTGCTGTCACTGAAGCTGTGTGTGTGTGTGTGTGTGTGTGTGTGTGTTACAGCTGTTACTCTCTGAAAACTGATCCCAGCACAGCTGGTTCTTTTAAATAGCTCTAGTTCTTGTTAGCCAGAGGAGCCAGCGTGTCGCTCGCTCTCTTCACTAGAGTCACTCGCTTGTTTGTGAACAGATTTCCGGTTTGGGCGTTTTATTTCCTGGCCGTTGAGGTTTTGTAGGTAAATTGTGAATATTCTTACTTTGGTCATTGAAACCGGACCCTGAAGAGCACATGAGCGCATGTGACAAAGCTGTCAGCCAATCAGAGCGTCCGTTAAGGGCAGGCACTGATCTTGGAATAGCTGCTGGCCTTTTCTTGAAATACCGCAGTGAAAGCGATCTCTTGAATGCATCACAACACGAGGAGATCACGTTTTATTCCAGGTTTTGTGGTGCACTGAACTGTAAATTCCAGCTCAAGGGTTTGAACTCCGTGTGCAGGAATCACACCGTCTATAGTCACTAATATGTGTGATTCTCAATACAGTTTTTTATGATCGCTAGGACTCGTTTCTCAATACTTTCAATTCAATTCAATTCAATTCAAGTTTATTTGTATAGCGCTTTTCACAATACAAATCGTTGCAAAGCAGGTTTACAGGAAATTAAGTTTCTACAATATATTTATTTATTGTAGAAACTTAATATATTTAACTTATGGCAAAATTTGGTAGTTGTGTATGTTGTCTGAGGGTTGGCATCATCTGAGGTCCTCTGAGGGGTTGGCATCATCTCTTCTCAGGTGTTTGGTCATCTCAGATCATTTAAGTGTTGGATCCAGACTGAAGCTTGTGTAATTCCTAGTTATCACGGGATGTTAATCACGCGGCAGAAACAGAGAAACAAATAGAGACATAATTAGCGTAGCTGCTGTTCCATCCAAGCAAAAATGATTTGTTCAATCCAAGCTAAAGAACAAGTCAAGTCGAGCTTTGTCATTCCGCTACATGTGGGTCATACAGTGGAACGAAATGCCGTGTCTCGCAGGACCACGGTGCTACATAAACTTAAATTTAAACAAACAACACAAGAGTAAGAACCATTTTAAAACCTATAAATAAATAACTTACTGAAAGCGGTAATCTAACTATACATATACTATAAATAGATTATACATACACATAACCTAAGACAGACTATACAAGTACTTTACATAATAGCTGTGCATGATATTGTGCAAAAGAGGTATTTAAGGTTAAGAAGTAAATAGTGCAATTATGATTTGTGTTGCATTCACAAGTAAACATTTGTTAAGTCCTTATTAAATTCTTGTAACATGGAGTGTTTTTAAGAAAGTGTCTGGTGCATTTAGAGAGAAAAAGAGTGTGTTACTACAGGTGGTTTGTCCAGCCCATTCACCTGTGTGTAGCACACTCAGAATTGCAATAATGTGTGTTTGATCAGATATAACTGCAGTACAAGATTATGAGATGCATTATGTGAATGCTTGGCTAAAGAGATGTGTCTTTAATCTAGATTTAAACAGAGAGAGTGTGTCTGAACCCTGAACGTTATCAGGAAGGCTATTCCAGAGTTTGGGAGCCAAATGTGAAAAGGCTCTACCTCCTTTAGTGGACTTTGTTATCCTAGGTACTACCAAAAGTCCAGAGTTTTGCGACCTTAGGGAGCGTGATGGATTGTAGCGTGGAAGAAGACTAGTTAGGTATGCAGGAGCTAAACCATTAAGGGCCTTATAGGCAAGTAATAATATTTTGTAACTGATGCGGAACTTAATAGGTAGCCAGTGCAGAGACTGTAAAATTGGGGTAATATGATCATATTTTCTTGACCTGGTAAGGACCCTAGCTGCTACATTTTGGACTACCTGTAGCTTATTGAAGATGCAGAACAACCAGCTAGCAGTGCATTACAAGAGTCCAGTCTAGAGGTCATGAATGCATGAACTAGCTTTTCTGCATCAGAAACAGGTAACATGTTTCGTAGCTTGGCAATCTTTCTAAGATGGAAGAATGCTGTTTTTGTAACATGGGAAATATGATTTTCAAAAGACAAGTTGCTGTTTAAAGACAAGTTGCTGTCTAAAATACTTAAGTCACTTTATCAAAACTCTTCACCACAGCAAGCACAATATCAGTCTATGTGGCTAAACTGTGGATCATTTATCATTGCTTTGACACAAAATGCATTCATTGACCACATCTATCAAATTACATTAATTCTTTTATCACTTTGACACAAACACCACCAAAACTTTATGTACTATACAAGCCAATTTGCACGTTTGCATACAAAACTATTCAAAACCTAGCGGTCACAACACAGGCAAGGAGACACAGAGGTAAGTGGTCAAACAAGGGTATTTTATTTACAGAGACTGAGGGAACCAGGAGGTGGCGAGAGGTGAGTGAAGCACAACATGACAAGGTCCAGATAGATTAGCTTGCAGTGACTGACTGTGATCTCTTGCAGGAATCCAGGGAGCGGTGGAGAAACTGGAATGTCTAAGGTAAGGAAACACACAGGCAAGTACAAAGGGGTCTGGCTTGGTTCTGGTATGTGAACAGTAGACCAGAGGAGGAAGGAGTGTGGAGAGTGTGCAGATATAGTGGAGCTTGATTAGCTGCAGCAGGTGCGGGGAATCAAAATTCAGGTGATTGTGATCTTGTGTGCGCTGGGGCTGATGACTGTGAATGAAACCAGGTGTGAGCTGGGGAGAATTCTGGGTAATGGAGTCCAGAGCTGGTGACTGGTGACAGGGAACTCGTGACACTAGCACAGTACAAAAATGAATAAGAGAGAAATTTGCAACATTTCTACAGTAATATAGAAAAATATTCTGAAAGTAAAAAATCAAATACTATCAAAGCAGTTGCATGTAGCTGAACATCTTCACAAGTGTTAGTCTTTCACTTTCATTACCATCTGTACAAAAGGGGAAAAAAGTTTTGTACTGTAATGTAAATATGGACCATGTAACATTTATGCAGTGAATTATAAACAGTAGAT
>CM077239.1:282500-285000 GCA_039654775.1 Spinibarbus caldwelli
TTATCATGATAAATAATAATATCATGAAACTGTTCTACAGCTGTGTGTGTGTGTGAGAGTGTGCACGAGTGTGTGTGTACAGGAGTATGCATCAGGAGTGTGTGTATGTGTGTGTACGCAAATACACAAAAGTGTGTGCGTGAGTGTGTGTTGTGAGTGTCTAAGAGAGTTTGAGTGTGTGAGTTTGTATGTGTGCATGTGAGATTGCATGTAAGTGTATGAGTGTGTGTGTGTGTGTGTGTGTGTGTGTCAGTGCATGTGTTAGGGTGTGTGTGTGTGTGTGTCAGTGCATGTGTTAGGGTGTGTGTGTGTGTGTGTGTGTGTGTGTGTCAGTGCATGTGTTAGGGTGTGTGTGTGTGTGTGTCAGTGCATGTGTTAGGGTGTGTGTGTGTGTGTGTGTGTCAGTGCATGTGTTAGGGTGTGTGTGTGTGTGTGTGTGTGTGTCAGTGCATGTGTTAGGGTGTGTGTGTGTGTGTGTGTCAGTGCATGTGTTAGGGTGTGTGTGTGTGTGTGTGTGTGTCAGTGCATGTGTTAGGGTGTGTGTGTGTGTGTGTGTGTGTGTGTGTGTCAGTGCATGTGTTAGGGTGTGTGTGTGTGTGTGTGTGTCAGTGCATGTGTTAGGGTGTGTGTGTGTGTGTGTGTGTCAGTGCATGTGTTAGGGTGTGTGTGTGTGTGTGTGTGTGTGTGTGTGTGTCAGTGCATGTGTTAGGGTGTGTGTGTGTGTCAGTGCATGTGTTAGGGTGTGTGTGTGTGTGTGTGTGTGTGTGTGTGTCAGTGCATTTGTTAGGGTGTGTTCACACTTGTCATGTTTGGTTTGATTAAAACGAACTCTGGTGCGATTGCTCTGTTAGTGCGGTTCATTTGAGTAAGTGTGAATGCTGCCAGCCGAACCCTGGTGCGCACCAAACAAGCGGACCGAGGCCGCTAAAAAGATGGGTCTCGGTCCTCTTCCAAACGAACTCTGGAGCGGTTCGAATGAAATATGAATGCAACACGGACCAAATACTTCTAAACGAACCAAAAACAGTAAATTATGACAAGATGTGACGCTATGAGACATGATTTGACGACACGGAACGAGCGGTGTTTCCAAAACAAAATGAGCAGAGGGCAAACATGGAGCAATGATGAGTAGTAGGGCTGTCAAAAGAAATTTGAATTTCGAATATTCATCGAATTTACAAAAAAAAATCCACATTCGAGTGCAAAACATTGCATTTGAATTTTAGGTGTGTGTCAGGCAGCCTTATCAGTGGTGCACGAGATGTCGCTGTCATTGCATTTTAATGCTTTTGTTAGTCTATCCAGTTGAACCCACTAGATGTGGTCCTGCTACGTTGTTCATTCAAAATATTGCGGAAAACGAGAGCATCAGTGTGGAGTAGATGTCGTTTACGGTGAAACTGAAACCAAGCCGTTCACACAGAACACATATTTATCGCATTTTCTATAGGGACATCTATCACCGTTGCTCTTGTGTCTCGCACGAGAGACGCATGTTTAGAAAGCATGTAAAATGTAAGTTCAACTTTTAAAAAAACATGTCTCAAGACTTTATGGCGGATTTTCTGCATCCCACTGCATGTCAAGTTTTTAAATGAAGAAAGTAACCTACTCTTTGTGACTGGTTTTCGGTCCTTTGTATTAAACTATACATACACGCATGGTGCTGTTTTTTTTTTCTAATTGTTTAAGCAACTTTATTAATTATATATGGTTTATAAACATTATTTTAAACATTAAGCACTTTTTTCAAAGATAGTCGTGTTATTTTATTAGCTTTGAAGAAACGTGCATAATATTTTGCTCGATGCGCTCTCTTGTGGCCTCAGGAGAGAAGCCAAAAGCTTTTTTTCCCCCTAACTGAAATTATGCCTTTTAAATTCGGATATAATTCGAATTTTGATCATATTTAAGAAGAAAATTCGAATTCAGTTTTTCAGTAATTTTGACAGTCCTAATGAGTAGTGCCTATTATGAGCTCCTTGTGAGTTTGCAGGTGGTAGGGCTGGGTAAAAATTATCAATATCTCGATATTAATCGATTCTCATTTTCACGGAATGATATCGATTCTTAAATCCCAAGAATCGATTAGTCTAGCCTGTTTTCAGTTAATGGATGGAATGTTGAAGGGTACTTCTTCCCATCCAACGTATCGCAATAAGCATTGTGCCTTGGTACTTTTAACATGAAACAAAGTCTCAGATTTCAAATTCTGTCCATTGTATTGCGGTATTCAAACAATAAATGCCGTTTTGGCGCTCTTTAATGTGGAGTGACAGATCGCTGGAGCGCCTCAGTTCAACAGACGAGGCGAGGCGCACGTGAACTGATCATCTCCTCCACATTAATACCAGTTTCAGCACAAAATAAACATGACTACACATCCGAAGGTAAGTTAAAAGAAAGAGTACAACTTTACAATCCGTATCCTGTCTCATGTAATCGCTCAATCAGTGTTTCAGTTGCGCAAAGACGTCAATAAAATGACTTCTAACGT
>CM077239.1:287500-375000 GCA_039654775.1 Spinibarbus caldwelli
GGTGTGTGTGTGTCAGGGTGTGTGTGTGTGTGTGAGTGTGTGTCAGTGTGTGTGTGTGTGAGTGTGTGTGTGTCAGGGTGTGTGTGTGTGTGTGTGTGTGTGTGTGAGTGTGTGTCAGTGTGTGTGTGTGAGTGTGTGTGTGTGTGTGTCAGTGTGTGTGTGTGTGTGTTATTTGGTGGGCAGCGGGCTGGTCTCAGTCAGAGGGAAGCAGTTGAGGCAGCTGGCTCTGCTGGTGACCCATCCTCGTCTGAAGGGCTGGTAGAGCTGCTGCATGCCGCACTGAGCCCACACCTGCGACAGACTGGGCACGCTGTGGAACTTCAGCAGCCTCTTCTGCTCCGGCGGCGGCCGCTCGGGGATCTGCTCCAGCGGTGCTTCCCATCGGCGCTCGGGGCGGGCGGGCGGAAGCTCAGCGCTGCAGCTCAGAGAGCGGATGGCTCTTCTCTGGCCCTGCCGCACCAGACGCTCGTCTATCATCGGCTCCAGCCGCATCCAGCTCAGAGGAGCCTCGTCTTCTTTCTCCTCGCAGCTGTCCTCTGAGATCAGGCTGGGCTGACGAGAGAGAGCGCAGGAGTGCAGCACCTCTCTGGCTGTCTGCTGGATCAGGCTCCAGTCCCTGTGGATGTCCTGAGCGCTCGTGAACTGAGACGTCACTGCGAAGCGGATGATGAGTTTGTTACCAATGGCGGCTGGAATCAGAAACATCTGCCCTGATTTAGTCAGTTTCCGCAGTAACTCCTGCGTCGCTCCATTTCCAGCCTGAGAACAGATGACCACAGGAATATGTGACCCTGGAGCACAAAAGCAGTCATAAGTAGCACAGGTATATTTGTAGCAATAGCCAAAAATACATTGTATGGGTCAAAATTATCAATTTTTCTTTTATGCCAAAAATCATTAGGATATTAAGTAAAGATCATGTTCCATGAAGATATTTTGTAAATTTCCTACTGTAAATATATCAAAACTTAATTGTTGGTTAGTGATATGCATTACTAAGAACTTCATTTGGACAACTTTAAAGGTGATTTTCTCAATATTTAGATTTTTTTGCACCCTCAGATTCCAGATTTTCAAATAGTTGTATCTCAGCCAAATATTGTCCTATCCTAACAAACCATACATCAATGGAAAGATTATTTATTCAGCTTTCAGACGATGTATAAATCTCAATTTCAAAAAATTTACCCTTATAACTGGTTTTGTGCTCCAAGGTCACATATAAAGCAGCAGTATTTGAATACTTGGATGTGATCAAACTTTTTTGCGTCTGTGATTTGTGTTACTTTGCAATCATGTAGAAACTGCACAAACACACTGTATATGGTGCAGACGTCACGTAAATCAACTACTACATAATAGCGCAGACAGAACTCATTACTGTACACTCTCAGAAAAAAGGTACAAATGCTGTCACTGGAGCGGGAATTTTTTCAAAGATACAAATATGTACCATTAAGGAACAAATACACACAGTTTATGTACTTATACGCAACCTTTAGGGGTAAATGAGGCTCAGTGCACATCTACAGGAATATCACCGCAAAATATGACGTTCTCAAATCAGTATTTGTGTCTCGTCCAGTACAAAATCTAAAAATTCTTAAATTAAGATATATTTACTTCAGATGCATAATGACAAAAGATATGAAGTCTTTGATTTAAGAGAAATGCATGAAAATTAAGTGAGTTTATGCTTAAATTAAGAACAAATACCCATTAATGGGCTCAGAAAAATATGCTTTCACTTTGAAATAAACTCCCTTCATTCCACTTAACTTTGATCCATTTCTCAGAAAACCAGACATATCTCATGACACTGTGCATCTGAAGTGAATGTATCTTGATTTAAGAATGCTTCAATATTTGCAATGGAAAAATGGTCAGAAACACTCTTCAGCACATGAATAAGGCATCATTCAGAAATGTGGTAAACAGTGTGTGTCGTATGTTGTGTTCTCATATCACCACAGCAGTTTTTATAAGACACCTGATCAATAATCAATAAACACTGTGTTTATGTTTCGGTGCCGAAGCGTCTTTCTCTCACTCGTAAGCAGAAGACGACCAGGCCGAGGTGCCGCTGCGCTGGGATCTGGAAGTTTGTGTCGTTTCTGACCAGAGACTCGAACAGCTTCGCCATCTCCACGCTCTGGCATCACAGGAAACGCATCATCACAGACAGGAAACAGCAGCATTTGGTTTCATGAACTTTGACTGTTCATGAAACCGATCGAACATAAGCTGACCCATTGAGTTCAGTGCTACTGTTTGTCTACACTGATTTAAGAAATCGTTTCTGCTCGTGTTTTACGAGACACACAGGATGATGTGATTATTTATTAAGTGTGTAAGAGGTTCACAGGACATCGTTTTCATTTATGGGGATTTGTGAAGTTTATAAATGATTATTTTACTTCACTGGAGCGTGATGACGTGACTCACGTGTCGAATGTGAGCCTGCAGGTTCTTCAGACCGAAGGAGCGCATCACAAACCACAGCTTGAGAGAGCGAAAGCGGCGGCTCAGAGAGATCTGCCAGTGCTGCGGGAGACGAGCGGTAATCGACAAACAGCAGGGAAACAAACAGATAAACACATTCTAACCAGTGTAACGTGAGTCTACCATGAAGTCAGTGGCGTCTGAGTTCTCGTGCCTCAGGTAAAGCGGGTCGACGGTGAACGTCTGCTGGAGCTTCATCTTATTCTTCACCCTGCAGTTCAAACAGAGTCTTTACAGATATGTTCACTGAACTCACATCTGATTCATTAACACTCGAAACAAATCTCTGAAAGAAATTAATACTTTCTTTCATCAAGGATACATTAAATGGATCAAAAGTGACAGTAAAGACATTTATAATGTTACAAAAGATTTCTATTTCAAATAAATGCTGTTCTTTTGAACTTTCTATTCATCTGTGAATCCTGAAAAATAAAACATATCACAGTTTCCACAAAAATATTAACCGTTTTCAACATTGATAATAATCAGAAATGTTTCTTGAGCAGTAAATCAGCATATTAGAATGATTTCTGAAGGATCATGTGACACTGAAGACTGGAGTAATGATGCTGAAAATTCAGCTTTGAAATCACAGAAATAAATTACAGTTTAACAGATATTCACATAGAAAACAGCTATTTTAAATTGGAATAATATTTCACTGTTTTTACTGTATTTTTGATCAAATAAATGCAGCTTTGCCGAACAGAAGAAATTATGTGTAAATTCCTCCCTGCAACAGTAAAATATAAGAGGAAACAGAAAAGAACAGGTCACAAGTGTCTCTCACCAGAAAGCCGTACAGTCGAAATGGACCATCATCCACTTGGATGGGTTGAAGACGAATGAATCTGCAAACTCAATTCCATTGAGAAAATAACGCAATTCAGGACACAGCAGAGCAGAACCTGCGTATGCCGCATCCACATGCAGCCAGAGACCCTCACGCATGCCTACACACACACACACACACACTTCACTAACAAATACCACAGTAATTCATGTGCTGCAGAAACTTCAGAAGCATTTAAACATCTGGACATACAGTGGTGGCCAAAATGAAGCATCAGTTCTTCTGGATTTAGTCTGTCTCAGTTTGTTCTGTTTCTTCATGTCATTCCAGACAGACTGATGATGATCAGATCAGATCTCAAAAATCTCACTGGATTATTACAATTAATGGCAAAATGAATGTTTGGAAATGTAAACTGATATTTCCTACTGACACACTACAGCAAAAGATAGAAATAACTGACTTAAAACCATTTTTTAGCTGCTGAAAATACTAGTGTTCTAATCATTTTGTCCTCCACTGTATATATGGTACATATCATTAAATATCATGGTAAACATCAAAGACACATTTTAGAATCAGTGTTTGGTCTTTAGATTCTTAGATTAGTGAGTAGAAGCAGTTTTTAAGTGCAAGAGAAGCTATAGAAGAGATGCTTTTTAAGAACAGTCGAGTGAATCTTCAGTGACTCTCTGATTGGTGACACTTACAGACGGGGCCGAGTTCATCCAGACGGTCAAATGAACACACACCGGTGGAGCCGAGCGTCGCACACAGCTGCAGAACACACCACACACACATTCAGTCACAGCAGCACAGTAATGAACTAAACGGCTGATTCGCTGAGGCTGATTCACCATCACAGGTACGAATCCTCTCCTGCGGTCCTCCTCGATGGCGCGCTGAAGAGTTTCTCCACGCAGAGAAAACGCCTCGTCCGTCTCCAGGAATCTGATCTTCACCAGAGAGATCAGACCGGCCTTCTCCACTGACGAATGAGCCTACAGCACAAACAGACAAAACCACAGCAAACACTCACTCATGATGAGCCACACTTTGGGGACGCTTAATTTCCAGTGATATCGTCAACATGAATGCAGATACTATTAGAACTGAACTGAGCTGGACGATGACATCACTGAATCAATGATGAACTGACTTCAACTGAAATTTGAGTGTTTACTGTTGTCTTCTTGCATTATTATACACAATTTTTCCTATGTAATACTGTAAAGTTGCTTTGACACAATCTGTATTGTTAAAAGCGCTATAGAAATAAAGGTGACTTGACTTACTTTCAGAAAGAACAGTGACAGCGCAGATGATAAATCATCATCGTAAATCATAGTAATGTGACCCTGGAGCACAAAAGCAGTCATAAGTAGCACAGGTATATTTGTAGAAATAGCCAACAATACATTGTATGGGTCAAAATTATCCATTTTTCTTTTATGTCAAAAATCATTAGGATATTAAGTAAAGAAGATATTTTGTAAATTTCCTACCGTAGATATATCAAAACTTAATTTTTGATTAGTAATATGCATTGCTAAGAACTTCATTTGGACAACTTTAAAGGTGATTTTCTCAATATTTTGATTTTTTTTTGCACCCTCAGATTCCAGATTTTCAAATAGTTGTATCTCAGCCAAATATTGTCCTATCCTAACAAACCATACATCAATGGAAAGATTATTTATTCAGCTTTCATATGATGCATAAATCTCAATTTCAAAAAATTGACCCTTATGACTGGTTTTGTGGCTCAGGGTCACAAATATGAACAGGTCACTCTGATTGCTGAAGTACCTGATCAGAGGCATATGCGATGAGTCTGGAGTTCAGCACTGACTCGTCCGTATCGGCGTGTGTGAACTCACTCTTCATCTGCAGGATTCGGTCTTTCCTCGCGGCTAGCAGAGCGACCAGCGTACACTCACTGACCGTACTCTACACACAGCAACAACTTACAGACATCACTACTGGAAAACACAATAAACATGCTGACTGGCACATCCATGCACTAATATGAAACTTACAAAACTAGAATACATCTGAACATGAAGACAACTCAAGCTTGTTTATGAGATGCGTTTTGAAACAGTATGCAAACAAACTTACTGTATATTTTGCACATTAGTCACAGTGTTTACGGTGGATCTGATTTAGGAACTGTCAGTTTGACATCAGTGTTGACTAAGTTAATATAAAAAAGTAATTAATTACTAGTTACTAATTACACCTTCAACAGTGTAATTAGATTACCATACTAATTACTCTCTCCTAAAAGTATTGCATTACTTATTACTTTCTAAATTTAAGCAATTTTATATTTGAAAGAATTAATATGCAACCAGTTGAACACAACAAGGATAGACGTAAAACTGCTCTTTTAATTCTTTCAAATAAATAATATAAAATTGCACAAATTATTCTTGAACTGTCCAAAGTATTTAAAGGGAGAAGGTTACATTAAAAACATAAATTTTAATATTAGATATTACATTCTGACGTTAAATCCACTGTTTTATATAGAATTATTCTATAGTCTACGCAGTATTTAATGCAATTACATCAGAAGTAACTGTAATTAAATTAAGAGTAATCTCTTACTTTCTTTTTCAAGGAAAATGTAATTAAATTACAGTAACGTCCGGGTCAGTATGGGATGTCCGGTAACTCTAGCTGTGAACTGCGGGTTTCGTCTGGCCAGAGGAGAACTGGCCCCCGACTGAGCCTGGTTTCTCCCAAGGTTTTTTTCTCCATTCTGTCACAGAGGGAGTTTTGGTTTCTTGCCGCTGTCGCCTCTGGCTTGCTCAGTTGGGGACACTTAATTTCTAGCGATTATTGTAAATTTGATTGCCCAGATAATATTTAAACTAAACTGAGCTAGACAATGACATCTCTGAATTCAATAATGAAATGCCTTTAACTGAAAATTGAGTTTAATCTTATTATTATACATTACTGACACTCTATCCTCCAATTTGATACTGTTAAGTGCTTTGACACAATCTGTATTGTTAAAACCGCTATATAAATAAAGGTGACTTGACTTCAATTGACTGTGTGTGGTTGAGTTGTGATGTGTTTTATACCTGCAGGATTCCTCCTCCGTTGCTCTGTGGATGATGGTGTAAATAATGATCTGGCAACCCGAGCGCTTTACACAACCAGTCCAACACACACATCTCCAGCTCAGTGCATGCTGGACTAGAGGCCTGCAGAACACACACACACACACACACACACACACACACACACACACACACACACTATTCAACATGATGCATAAGGCTGATATAGAGTGTTGTGTGTGTGCATGTGTGTGTATACAGAGCTGGGTAGTAACTGATTACATGTAATCTGGATCATGTAATCAGATTCCAAAAATTCGGTACTTGTAATTAGATTATATCTTTCCTCTGTAGTATCCTCCTCTCTTCCCTCACCTACCCATTTCTCATCTCTGGATGTGAATGCAGCTACTGACACTTTATGCTCTACTATAACCTCTTGTCTAGACAACATTTGTCCTCTCTCCTCCAGGCCAGCATGGGCTGCCTCTTCTAACCCCTGGTTATCTGATGTTCTTCGTGAGCATCGGGCCAAACTCAGGGCAGCAGAGAGAAAATGGCACAAATCAAAAGATCCGTCAGACCTGAGTAGGTATCAGTCTTTGTTTTCCTCTTGATTTCTCTGATGAAGTCCACACTGCCAAATCCTCATATTTCCACAACAAGATTAACAGTGCTCCAGACACATATAATCTCTTCAGAACATTTAATTCTCTCCTCTGTCCCCCTCCACCACCTCCCACCACTTCTATAACAGCTGATGACTTCGCCACATTCTTCACAGACAAAACTAGAACAATCAGTAGTCAGTTCTCACCTCCACACACACACGACCTCCAACCAACCACATCCACTGCTAAAACTCCCATCTTCTCCTTCTGTCTCCTCACTGAGGCGGCAGTATCCAAACTTCTCCTCTCCAGCCATCCTACAACATGTCCTCTAGACCCAATCCCCTCACACCTTCTCCAAGCAATCTCTCCCACACTCTTACCAGCACTCACACACATCATCAACACATCCCTCCTCACAGGCATTTTCCCCACTGCGTTCAAGCAGGCTCGGGTAACCCCACTGCTCAAAAAACCTACATTAAACACTTCTCTGATAGAAAACTACAGACCTGTCTCTCTCCTTCCATTCATAGCGAAAACACTCGAACGAGTTGTCTTCAATCAGGCATCATTGTTTCTTTCACAGAACAACAAACTGGATGCTAAACAGTCAGGTTTCAGGAGTGGACATTCAACTGAGACTGCGCTACTCTCGGTCACTTAAGCCCTGCGGATTGCAAAAGCCGATTCCAAATCATCAGTCCTCATTCTGCTGGATCTATCTGCTGCTTTTGATACTGTCAATCATCAGATCCTCCTGTCTACCCTCTCATCTCTGGGCATCACTGGGATTCCACTTCGCTGGTTTGAATCCTGTCTCACTGGTAGGTCTTTCAGGGTGGCCTGAGGAGGGGAGGTATCTAAAGCACATCAACTGGTCACTGGGGTTCCTCAGGGATCGGTTCTTGGACCCCTCCTCTTCTCCACATACACTACATCACTGGGTCCCATCATACAGGCACATGGATTCTCCTACCATTGCTACACTGATGACACACAGCTCTATCTCTCATTTCAACCAGATGATCCAACGGTAGCTGCAGGGATCTCAGGCTGCCTGGAGAACATCTCGCCATGGATGAAAGAACATCACCTACAGCTCAACCTGGCAAAGACTGAGCTTCTTGTCTTCCCTGTCACTCCAGCTCTACAGTATGATCTCACCATCCAGCTAGGTTCTTCTACAATTACCCCATCAACTTCGGTCAGAAATCTTGGTGTAATCTTTGATGACCAGCTGACCTTCAAAGACCACATTGCAAAGACTGCTCGATCTTGCAGGTTTGCACTACACAACATCAGAAAGATCAGGCCTTTTCTAACAGAGCATGCTGCACAACTTCTTGTCCAGGGCCTTGTCATTTCTAGGCTGGACTACTGCAATGCTCTTCTGGCTGGACTTCCATCAAACACAATCAAACCTCTAAAAATGATTCAGAATGCAGCGCCACGACTGGTCTTCAACGAGCCCAAAAGAGCCCATGTTACACGTCTCTTTATCTCATTGCACTGGCTACCAGTTGCAGCTCGCATCAAGTTCAAGACATTGATGCTTGCATATAGAACAGCCACAGGCTCTGCACCCGCCTACTTCCACTCACTATTACGAATCTACACCCCCTCCAGAAGTCTGAGATCTGCTAGTGAGCGACACCTCGTGGTACCTTCACAGAGAGGCTCAAAATCACTTTCCAGAACTTTCTCGTTCACTGTTCCTGGCTGCTGGAATGATCTTCCCACCCCTATCCGGAATGCTGGATCCCTGACAATTTTCAAGTGACAGCTGAAAACCCATCTCTTTCGACGCTGCTTGACTTCATCCTAAATTAAAAAAACAAAAACAAAAAAACTTTGTCTTTCTCTTTATTTATTCCTTCCCTTTCTAGCTTGTACTTATTTGAACAATGCCTGAGACTTGGTATTACAAGCACTTCCTCTGTCTGTTGCCTCTTTAAGATGAATCGCCCCAATTGTAAGTCGCTTTGGATAAAAGCATCTGCAAAATGACTAAATGTAAATGTAAATGTATATTACATTTTCAAATACTCGGAATCAGAATACAGTTACTTGATTACATATTATTCACACAATAACAATAAATTAGTCATAATTTACTGATTCTCCCTAATTCCTGTTTTCCATCTTTTAAATGTTACACTCATGTATACACTGTATACACTCACTAGTCAGGTGCTGTAATTACACAGACAATTGAGAGGGCACACAGCATTTGACCACTGGATTTACAAAAATCATGTGTTTTCTCAGCATTTCAACATTGCATCAACTACTGGTAAACACCTTAATCTTTATTTGAATTATCATTCATTGTGTTATTTAAACATGTATTACTATGTCTTTGGAAGACTTGTGTCTTTTAAACATATTAACATGCACAAATTCACATTATGCTTTATTTACAAGTAACACAGGGATTTTTTTGTCAGCCAAACCACTTTCACCTAATATATTTACTTGATGTATGCCTGCGATTTTAAGGCAATAAGTTAATAATTAAGTTACACATTTGCATGTTCACAGTTTTCTGATGTTGGTTAATGGTCACATGCAGTTAAACAAATAAAATATTTTTTTGTGTGTTTTATTTTGATGGATGTCATTTTAAAATAATTTATTTTAATTTACATTTTTATGACTTTATTATTAGTTTTTCATTAAACTCTCGAACCCCCTGCAGTTCCTTTACGAACCCCAGTTGGAGAAACTTTGATGTAATTTAATGTTTAAGAATAACAAATGGAATATATCTTCTTTTATTTGCATTTTTACATCAATATGGTACAAAATTATACTATTTAAATCAATGTGATAAGCGAGTTAGGTCAAAAGTAATCAAAAAGTTGTCAGATTATATTACCTAAAATAATGGATTACGTTACTAACCACAATTTTCGTCATGCAATTTGGAATCAGTAACAGACTACAATTTGTAAGTTATCTACCCAGCTCTGTGTGTGTGTGTGTGTGTGTGTGTGTGTGTGTGTTTACCCAGGTGAAGCCGAGGCAGTTGATGGCGTCTGCCAGCATATCGCCCAGCAGAGACGGCCATGAGGTGAGCGCAGGAAAATATGCATGCATGTGAGGACTCTGCCAATGAACAACCTACAGACAGACAGACAGACAAGAGCATTACAGCATACTGGAGTTCAACAGGACAGACAGACGCAGACACAGACAGACAGACAGACAGACAGACAGACGGACCCCAGGCAGAATGATGTTCTCCACATCTTGCATGATGCTGCTCCAGTCCTCCGGCTCATTCGGAGCGCTGCTGGGCAGCAGAGGACACATGAAACCTGGCTGAACATCAGGAACCACCCGTCGTTCACGGATCTGTGTGAGATACTGCTGGATGAAATCCACCATCTCCTTCCCTACACACACACACACACACACACACACACACACACACACACACACAACAGAGGAGCATCAACACATTAAAACACAAACACACTGTGAGAAGTTCACTTTGAATCACTCTCCATACAAGACTGAACAACATTAGAGAAAAGTTATAAAACAACAGACACAGAGAACAGAAATTACAGAAGAACATTAATATGAAATCTATTTAATGCAATAAAATCACCTTACAATACTTCAGAAGATCACAACACAATACAAACATTTTGCCCTGAATGTCATTTATTCAGGAAGTAAAAGTGAGAGAAACCATCAAACATTTACAAATCAACAGCTTTTTAACTAAACTGGTTAGGCTGCATAAGATTAGTTGTGTCCTGTAAAACTAAATAAAACTCATTCATATAATTCGGTTCTAGTAGAGATGTGGCTCACTGGCATCATTCAGATCATTACCTCTCATCAGGTACTCCTGCGCCTGCATCACGTCTGTAGAGGAAGAGAAGATCAGCGCGTTTGAGTGGCTTCAGATCCCAATCCGCTCTTATAGCTGCTGTGGACAGAGCCGCCCATCCACGCAAACACACCAACTACACAAAGACACGCTTTGATTCAGAGCAGCAGGTCTGTCTGAATGAGCACTGATACGGCATGAATCAAAAAAACAATCCGTATCTGAATTATGAGTGTGTTTGAAGAGCTCAGAACATTCACAATGCTGTAATACATCATCTACAGACTCACAGATACACATAAAACCCTTTTATTGTGCATTTATTCGGCTTTAGATGTCTAGATGTAAATCAGCAGATCAGTGCCGGAGAGATCCTCAGATCCCCCTCAAAGAAACCAAATCCATCACTGCTGTCTTTTAAAAATAAGAATCTTTATGACTTTATGAGAGAAATCCTGAAAAATGCATCACAAATAATGAGCTGGAGGAAACTATAAACACAAGAGATTCATGTTGATTATCAGTGAGGAATGGGTGAAATGGAGAGTATAGGACACCATTCTTGGCCACATATCACGTCCTTTCCTTTCCTTTAAAAAAAAAAAGAAAATGAGTCTTACTGAGTCTGATGATGAAGAATTTGATCAGACATGACCTGCAGATCAAACACATCATCTGACATTACTACACAATTAAACATCCTCGTTCAGGTTTTGAGGGGCTTTTGTGTCTTTATTTAAGGCCAGAAGGGTCAGAATCAAACCCATGTCTGCCACACCAGCACCGCAGCTGAGGCGCTTTATGAGGAGAACTGAAGTAAACGAATGATAACGATCCAGTCACAGAAGCACAGAGCAGTCACTTCAGCACAATGACACTGATGTCCGGCGTTTTTCGGGAGTTTCACGCAGCTTTCTTGGCGCTCTGTCGTGTGATGGCCTCCAGCTTCTGTCTGTACGTCTCCACCTCCTGCTCCTTCTTCAGGAACTGCTGTCTGTATTTCTGCGCCTCACGGTTCGCCTCCTCCAGCTGCTTCAGAAGAGCCACCTTCTCCTGTTACACATGTGTTATATGCTCATTATTGCTTTGATTAATTAGACATGTGCATTGCATTCAAGTACACATTTGATCAGTTCATGCATTCCATGGGAATCGAACCCATGACACTGGTGTTGCAAGCGGCATGTTGTACTGTTGAGTTCCCGGAATTTTATTGAAAGTATATTACAGTTTTTTTTTTACAAAAATTTCTCAATACTTGGGTCACTTTTTCAAAACTTTTCACACAGTGAGCACAACATCAGTCTATGTGGGCTAAACTGTGGATCATTTATCATTGTTCTGGCACAAACTGCATTCAATAACTACATCATTCAAATTACATAAATTATTTTTTTACACTCGGCAAACTCTATGTACCTACAAGCCAGTTTGCACCTACAGTAATACCATATTGAAATATATTATGAATAAAAAACAAACAAACAAATACAATCAAAGCAATTTCATATAGTCGAAAACTAAAGTGTTAGTTTTTCAATTTCATTACCATCAATACAAAAGGGGAAAACTTAGGAATAATTTTGTATTGTAATGAACTATGTAACATATACTGCAGTGAATTATAAGCAATATATATTTTTATTCTTGTTTTGTAAAGACATTTTACAAAAGCAAACATTGTATTATGCTACCTGTTGTTATTGTTTAGGTCGCTGTGTTATGAGAGATAAAGTGTGTTTGTTTGGTGAAAATCTTTGCTAGAGTTATGTTAGAATGAGTTGATTTGAGACATTAATGAAGTGTTTTGGTAGTTTTATTGCATTTTGAATGTGAAATGAACTGCTGTGCCAAACTGATAGTTGGTTAGGAGAACTGTGGGAAGAGTTTTGAAAAAAT
Organism: Spinibarbus caldwelli; assembly: GCA_039654775.1. Taxonomy (NCBI): domain Eukaryota; kingdom Metazoa; phylum Chordata; class Actinopteri; order Cypriniformes; family Cyprinidae; genus Spinibarbus; species Spinibarbus caldwelli. Next base: position 300,233 of record CM077239.1, read on the forward strand.
GACTTCAGTATTGAGAAATGTGTCCTAATGACTGTAAAAAAACTGTACTGCACACATCAGAAACAGGTTCATGAGAGAGGGATTGTGGGACGTGTGTCTCTGTACCTGAAAGTCCTCCAGCGAGAGAGTCTGCTGGATCTGAATGTCTTGTGTTTCTGTCATCTCATCATCGTCTTCTTCTTTCACACGCTGCCGTTTAACAGACGGCTCATCGCTGATCACCGTTTCCTCTGCGACCTCTGTGTCCGACACCGTCAGCACTGCAGGAACACAAACACAGTCTGAGAGCCAAGCAAACACACACACATACAAATTTGTGTCCTCATAAACAACATAAAACAACACACATACACACACTAGAAAAGACAGCATCCTCTTAACTATGTTCCTTATGCTATATGTGAAGATTTCCAGTCAGGATTTAGACCGTATCATAGTACTGAGACTGCTCTCATTAGAGTTACAAATGACCTGCTCTTATCATCCGATCGTGGTTGTATCTCTCTATTTGTGCTACTGGATCTTAGCGCCGCGTTTGACACTGTCGACCACAACATTCTTTTAAATAGACTACAAAATTATGTTGGCATTAGTGGAAGTGCATTGGCATAGTTCAAAATCGTACTTATCTGACCGCCATCAATTCATGGCAGTAAATGAAGAGGTATCATACCAATCACAAGTGCAGTATGGAGTACCTCAAGGCTCAGTACTAGGACCGTTACTCTTCACGCTTTACATGTTACCCTTGGGAGATATCATCAGGAAACATGGTGTTAGCTTTCACTGTTATGCTGATGATACTCAGCTCTATATTTCTTCGCAGCCCGATGAAACATACCAATTCGCAAAACTAAAAGAATGCATAGTTGATATAAAAAAATGGATGACTAGTAATTTCCTACTGCTAAATTCTGAAAAAACAGAGGTGTTAATTATCGGACCAAAAACCTCCACATGTAATAACCTAGATCACTGTCTAACACTTGATGGCTGCTCTGTCAATTATTCATCATCAGTTAGGAACCTAGCCCCCGGTTTCACAGACAAGGCTTAAGCCTAGTCCCAGATTAAAATGTAAATCTGAGCTGTTTCAACTGAAAGAAACTTGCATTGACTGAACTTTAAATATATCAGTGTTTTCTTTCATCTCAAGATGCACACCAGTAATGTTTTTTAATAAGGCATGTTTATAAAAATTACTCAATTGTCCTAATTGAATTATAGCCTAATCCTGGCTTAGTCTAAATCCTGTCTGTGAAACCGGACCTAGGTGTGCTATTTGATAGCAATCTCTCCTTTGAAAGCCATGTTTCTAGCATTTGTAAAACTGCATTTTTCCATCTTAAAAATATATCTAAATTATGACCAATGCTCTCAATGTCAAATGCAGAAACGTTAATTCATGCGTTCATGACCTCGAGGCTAGATTATTGTAATGCTTTATTGGGTGGTTGCTCTTCGTGTTTAATAAACAAACTCCAGCTGGTTCAAAATGCAGCAGCTAAATTTCCTACTAGAACCAGGAAGTATGACCATATTTCACACACACACACACACACACAGACACAGACACACACACACACGCACGCACACACACTCAGACACTCAGACACACACACGCACGCACACACATGCACACACACACGCACGCACGCTCACACACACACACACACACACACACTTAGACACATGCACGCACACACGCAAGCACACACACACGCTCACACACACACACACACGCACACACAGACTCACACACATGCACACACACACACACACACGCACGCGCGCACACACACACACACACTCAGACACTCAGACACACACACGCACGCACACACATGCACACACACACACACACGCACGCACGCTCACACACACACACACACACACTTAGACACATGCACGCACACACGCAAGCACACACACACGCTCACACACACACACACACACACACACACACACACACACACTCGCACACACGCACACACAGACTCACACACATGCACGCTCACACACACACACACACTCACACACTCGCACGCACGCACGTACACACACACACACTCACTCACTCACACACACACACACGCGCACACACACACACACACACACACACACACACACACACACACTCGCGCACACACACACACACACACACAAAGATGTTTCTCTTAATTTCTCCACATATTGATGCTTATATGATCTCTCTCTCACCTTGCTGCCCGTCAGGCATGGTGACTATTATGGGCTGGCTGATGCCTGCCCCCGTCTGCAGGTTGCCCAGCTGAATGCCATCTGTTACTATGGTGATGACCTGCTGACCTCCAGAGCTCATGACCTGCTGTATGGCCCCATCGACGGAGTCTGCAGTGATCACCTCCTCTGCGGCCACGACTGCGTCAGAGACGAGAAACAGACAACATTTCCATTCAGAAAGCACTTATTCTGAACAACAACAGCAGAAAGAACATTATCCTTATTTCAGGGTCTAATCACAGTGCTTTGATGCTGCTCTGAGACGCTGTTTGTTCAGTAACCGCAGGGTAATTTTCTTCATTTCTGCACAAAGGCCTCTTTGACGGAGTCATTCATAAACGCACGGGTCACCTGTGGATTTGCTGCTGTTTGCGGGCGACACGAGTCCAGCGAGGTTCACCACTCCTCCTGGGCCGATAATGAACTGCGGCGTGGCTGTGTGGATGGTCAGCGTGTCTGGACGCTCAGGGTTTGTGTTGATCTGGTTCTGCATCGCCACCTGACGCACAATCATATTCATAAATACATTATGACACAGATGTACTGACTAATGGATATTTATTGTTAATTACTAAAACCACCTTCATCAATATTATTAACAAGCATCTTCTTATTATCCATGAAGAAATCCACCCATCAAATACAGTACATCAATGTGACAGTTCAAGCAGCAGCTGAGTGCTGAATACACAGCAGATCTATCTGATCAAAGCATTGATGTTACTTTCAGAACAAATGATTCATTCGTGCATGTTTCTTTTTTTTCTTTTTTCTAACTGACCTTGTCAAAAGTTGATTTAATTTTTTAATCAAAATGTTATATTTTAAATGTTATTCTGGTATCATTGAGGTACTACTACAGTTGTTTTTATTTTAGTATTTTATATATTTACGGTAGGAAATTTACAAAATATCTTCATGGAACATGATCTTTACTTAATATCCTAATGATTTTTGACATAAAAGAAAAATGGATAATTTTGACCCATACAATGTATTGTTGGCTATTGCTACAAATATACCTATGCTACTTATGACTGCTTTTGTGCTCCAGGCTCACATATGTCTATATAGTTTAATTATTCATTTTTATTTCAGTAGTACATCAATTTAAACTAAATGAAAAATGCACCCTCGGCAACTAGCTGAAACAAAATTAGTTTGTTTTTTAAACAAAAAATATTTCAGTTAATATTTATTTCAAGTAACAAATAAGTTTTGGTTACACTTTATTTTAAGGTGTCCTTGTTGCAGTGTAATTACATATTTAAGTATTGAATAATATTAATTCACTATACTGTATGCACTTACTATATGGTTTGGCTTAGGATTACCTGCATGTAATTATACATAATTTATTGTTATTATAATAGGACACCGGCAAAGGATATAAGTATAGCTTTTTATTTCCCCTGTTTCCTACTACTTACATGTGTGTTTGGCTCAGTGTTATTTTTTTAGGATTACTGATAAACTATCGTAGTTTGATTTGTATTTGTTATCTATTTTAATTTTAGTTAAAGTTGGAATAATGTTTGTCATTTTATTAGTTTTTGTTTTATTATGTCTGTATAGGTTTTTTATTAAGTTTTATTTTTATTTAATTTGAGTTATTTTAGTACTTCTACAAACTAAATGGATATGAAATAATATATATATTGAATTTATATATGTATATATATGTATGTGTGTGTGGTTGTACATACACATACACTATATTGCCAAAAGTATTGGGACACCCCCTTCTAATGAACAGGTTTGACTACTTTAGTAATTTCCATGAGTACTAATCTTAATGTTTAAGCATATAATGATATTCTAGGGAATTGTGTGCTTCTAATTTTAAAGCAACAGTTTGGACAGGACCCTTTTCTATTCTAACATGACAATGTCTCTGTGTATAAGGCAAGGTTCAAAAAGAAATGATTGATTCAGTCAGTGTGGAAGAACTTGACTGGTCTGCAGAAAACCAAGTCCTAATCCAAGCTGAACACCTCTGGTGTGACTTTAAATGCAGACCTTGAGCCAAAAACTCTTTACCAAACACCAATGACTTGTACATATGGGTACAGTCATTTTAAACACTTCCAAAACTGTTGCAACAGAGATGGAAATACAGTTTTTAAATACACGCATTATGTTTCCATCTTTGTTGCCACAGTTTTGGAAGTGCCTTTTTCTGTTCTAAAGAAGGGGGTGTCCCAATACGTTTGTCCATATAGTGTATGTACAAGTCATTGGTGTTTGGTAAAGAGTTTTTGGCTCAAGGTCTGCATTTAAAGTCACACCAGAGGTGTTCAGCTTGGATTAGGACTTGGCTTTCTGCAGACCAGTCAAGTTCTTCCACACTGACTAAATCAATCATTTCTTTTTGAACCTTGCCTTATACACAGAGGCATTGTCATGTTAGAATAGAAAAGGGTCCTGTCCAAACTGTTGCTTTAAAATTAGAAGCACACAATTCCCTAGAATATCATTATATGCTTAAACATTAAGATTTGTTCTCATGGAAATTACTAAAGTAGTCAAATCTGTTCATTAGAAGGGGGTGCCAATACTTTTGGCAATATAGTGTATATGTAGCTGTTTTTTGGTGTTTGGTTTAGAGTTATGTTAGAATCATTATTATACTCTTATGCCTTTTGTTCTTTAATATTTTGAATTGTTTTTAGCTTTATTTTTTAGTTTTCATTTAAATGTTAAGTTTTGAAATTTTGTTGTATGCAATAGCTTTTAGTTTTGGATCTGTTTTAGTTGTTTTAATACTAAAACTGATTGCTTCTGTTGTCCTCATTTGTAAGTCGCTTTGGATAAAAGCGTCTGCTAAATGACTAAATGAGTAAGTGCATGTAACGTGAAACAAGGACACCTTAAAATAAAGTGTTACCTACATTTTTAATGGATTTAGTTTATTATAGCGACAGATTCTCTCCGGCGACAATATGGATTAATTGTGTGTCAATACACAAGTGATGCTGAGATGCAGCCTCACTTTATGTTTTGTGTTTTTGCCAACAAATTTGTGTTTCTGGAGACAAAAAACCCACCGGATGAACTGAAGATGATCTGAGCTCATGCAGGATAAGACTGCGTATGAGTATGAAAAAAAGTGAATGTGGTGTAAAGAAAAGACATGCCAGTCATAGTATGAATCCTAATGTTTTTTATTTAAATGTTTATCATGTCTGTTTTTATCAGCAGGTGCCGCTGTCACCAAACCAGACAGTCAAGCAGAAATCCACACATTCAGAGGAGAACTGCTTGAGATTGTCTGAAGCAGCAGAGCTCAAACACGGCCAGAGAGCTCTCAGATGCATGTACCTGCAGGATCTCCACCAGCTCGTGGCTGCTGTTGTCCAGTGCGATGTCCAGTGCGTTCTTGCTGAACTTGCTCTGCGCGTGAACATCGGCCCCGAACCGCAGCAACAGCTCCACCACGTCTCTATGGCTGTGCTCCACGGCCCAGTGCAGTGCGCTCATCTTCAGCATGTCCTTGGCGTTGACGTCTGCGCCGTGCTGCAGAAACACACGTTACTTCCAGAAGTCACTCTCCATTATTTATAAAGCGCTTTATTCAATGTAAATTGTGTCAAAGCAGCTTTACAGTATTAAACGGGGAAATAGTGAGTCAACAAATGATCAGGCAAATGGTTCATTTTCTTTAAACCTATTTTATTTTTTAATCAAAATGTTATAATCAGTGTTATTTTGGTATCATTGAGGTACTACTACCGTTGATTTTTTTTATATTTTTGAATTAGTTTTTATTTTTGTATCTTAATTTTAAAGTATCAGTAATTTTGTTGTGTGTTTTTGTAATTTATTAGCTATTGTTTTGTTTTTAATATGTCTATATAGTTTAATTATTAAACTTTATTTCAGTTTTAGTTTTAGTTCTTTAAGTACATCAAGTTAAACTAAATGAAAAATGCTGCCTTGTCAACTTGCTAAAACAATATTTAAAAAAAAAAGATTTTTTAATTTTTTTTTTTTACTTTTTTATTTCAGTCAGTATTTATTTCAAGTAACAAATGTGATCCCGGACCACAAAACCAGTCATAAGGGTCCATTTTTTTAAATATAAATTTGAATAAATAAGTTTTCCATTGATGTATGGTTTGTTAGGATAGGACAATATTTGGCTGAGATACAACTATTTGAAAATCTGGAATCTGAGGGTGCAAAAAAATCTAAATATTGAGAAAATCACCTTTAAAGTTGTCCAAATGAAGTTCTTAGCAATGCTTATTACTAATCAAAAATTAAGTTTTGATATATTTACGGTAGGAAATTTACAAAATATCTTCATAGAACATGATCTTTACTTAATATCCTAATAATTTTTGGCATAAAAGAAAAATGGATAATTTCACAATGTATTTTTGGCTATTGCTACAAATATATGACTGGTTTGTGCTCCAGAGTCACGAATAAGTTTTTAATGGCTTTAGTTATTATTGTGACAGATTCTCTCTGGTGACAATATGGATATGAAGTTCTGCAGAAACACATGAATGGAGTCATTGTTGTGTGATGAAAGGCCACACTTAAAGAGGCAATTACAGCAAATGCAGCGCCAGTCAGACATCACAGAGCCAGCGCTGGACGCTCACCTTCAGCAGCAGCTCCACGATGCGAGCGTGACCCTCAGAGGCGGCCATGTGCAGCGGCGTCCTGTCCACTTTAGTGCGGGCGTCTCGGCTCACGCCGGCCCGCAGCAGCACCTCTGTGGTGGAGTAATGACCGAACTGAGCCGACAGGTGCAGCGGAGACGTGCCCAGCTGCAGACACACAGAAAAGCACAGAGAGTCACAAACACCTCACAGACAGCAGCAGTATATTTTTATTTAATGCCATTTCTGCATCTCCGGCTAGTTTCATGGCAAAAACAATTAAAAAAAGACAAGTATAACAAATACAATAAAAACCAGCAAACAAACAAACACAAGTTATATAAAACTTTTTCTGGCAAATTTATACTAAATTTAGCACTCTCTATTCTATTTCTATTTGATCTATTTGTCGTCTTTTTTTTATTTAAAAAAAAAAACACTAGCTTTCTTTTTTTTTCTATTCTATCTACTTGTTTTCTTTAAAAAAAAAAACTAACACTAGCTTTATTTTTCTATTCTATCTACTTGTTTTTAAAAAAATAAAATAAAACACCTTGCTTCATGTGCTGCTCTTTTGTTGGATTTGATTGCTTCTATTGTCCTCATTTGTAAATCGCTTTGGATAAAAGCGTCTGCTAAATGACTAATGTAAATGTAAATATAATAATAAGTATATAAAATATAATTTCTGTCACTGATGGAGTTTTGGTTCCTTGCCGCTGTCGCCTCTGGCTTGCTTAGTTGGGGACGCTTAATTTCCAGCGATATCGTCGACTTGAAAGATCAGATACTATTAGAACTGAACTGAGCTGGACGATGACATCACTGAATCAATAATGAACTGACTTTAACGGAAAATTTAGTGTTTCTTGTTGTCTGTTTGCATTATTACACACTATTTTTCCTATTTAATACTGTACAGCTGCTTTGACACAATCTGTGTTGTTGAAAGCACTATATAAATAAAGGTGACTTGACTTGACTTAAATAACTCTTTAACTCTTTCCCCGCCATTGACGAGATATCTTGTCAATTAAGAGCCAACGCTTCCACGCCATTGACGAGTTTTTACGGCAATCCGTGTTCTAGGTGTATTACGGTAAGGAAAGCCCTAGCGCATGTCCTGAATGAGTTACGAGACTTCCGGGTCTTTAGGGTGCGAATAGAAGACGATCTATCATCTGACTAATTCTATCTATCTATCTATCTATCTATCTCTCTCTCTCTCTCTCTCTATATATATATATATATATATATATATGTGTGTGTGTGAGTGCGTATACAGTATATGTATGCATATGTATGTATGTAGCCTGTGTGTGTGTGTGTATAATCATATGTATGTATATGTTTGTGTGTGTGTGTGTGTGTGTGTGTGTGTGTGTGTCTGTTTGTTCTGTTTATTGAATGCAATTTCAATTATTCATATAATTATTTACAGGTGAAAGAATATGACATCTGAATGTATTTTGCTTGAATATGCACTACTTTGATAAAAATGCATTTTTCTCAGTTTTTTGTCCAAAATGTTGTATTTCTGATGAAACCTATCTGCATTCAAATGGTGATAAAACATGAACACATGAAGATAGAATAAAATAGTTTTTTTGTTTAAAATCAGAGGCTTGGTTCTTTATTTTGATATATAATATGTTCTTATATTCATAGCAAAAAATATTCCGAGGGCTGTCAAATTTAGATGAAAATCATCAAAAATGCTGGCGGTGGCTGGCAACTTTTTTAAAAAACGTTGGCAGGGAAAGAGTTAAGTGATTTCACTTCATAAAAGAGTTTTCTACATGCATGAAAAGCGGGACAATCCAATAAAATATGTTTGACAGAAAGGGGAATCTTGCAGAGCGTGCATTAAGTATGGTCTTCACCTTTAAGCAAAAATGCATGAGTCAGTCTTGTATGACCTATGTGACATCTGGTAAATACCACTCAAATCTAGTTTTAAAAGATTTCTTATAATTTATTATTTGTCCCTCAGTGACAGATGTAAACACTCACCCAGTCGGTGGTGAACGGAGCTCCATTCGCCATCAGAATCCGGACCTCATCGTCCTGACCGGCCCTAGCGGCTTCCAGGAGCTTCTTTCCCAAATCCACCAGAGACATCTGAAACCAGACGCAGACAGGCATTACAATCATGGCGTAACATCAGAACACACACACACACACACACACACACACACATACACACACACACACACACACACACACACACATACACACACACAAAACAGGGCTTTTTAAGACCAAGTAAATAAAAAGTAAGGAATAAATTGAAGGGAACACAATACGTCAATGTCTGGGGAGCACAATGAGTTGTATTAGCAACACTTCAAAGTTTGAAAATACAACTTACTTCAGATCTGCATTAAATTTGAATTAATTTAACAAAAAATGCTAATATCTCAAACATTAGATATATGGAAATAACTGTTAGTGTAGCTTCTTTGTGTCTTGTTTTTAGTGCAAATGTCTAAATATTCTTAAATCAAGATACATTTACTGGAGAAACACAATGACATAAAAAGCCTTGTTTTATGAGAAACTGATCAAAATGAAGTGAGTTTATGATTAAAACAAAAACAAATATCTGCCAATGGGATCAGAAAAATCAACTCACAGGGAAAACAAGTTTTTATTCTTCACTGACAGGTTTGCTCTTGTTTTAAACATAAAACACATAATTTTGTTCAATTTCAAGATTTCATTTTATATTTGCATCTTAAGTAAATGTATCTGGATTTAGATTGATTCACATTGAAAGATACTCATTTTCCGCAGTGTATGCAACATTTAATGCCATGACATGAATTTTAGACTTTCTGCTCTTATTTTAGATCTTTAGACCCACAGAAACCCTGAATCACGCTCTGCATGACTGTAAAACATCCACCAAGCAGATCGTCATTGTCACATGATGAATCAAACCAAATTTTATTTATATAGCACAAATAAAAACACAAGTAGCTGACCATTCTGCTGTACAAATAGACAAAGGATAAATGTCTAAAAAAGAGACAAAAGAGAATAAAAAGGAGGTAAAGCGATGAAGATCCACCTCAGCCGCGTCTGAAGCAGCTCATACTGTACACCACAGAAATATGCTTTTACAGAGGATGTTTAATGCTGCATGCGGCCTGATTCTCTCACCTCAGCTGTGTGAAGACGTCTTGAGAGATTCCCTGAGAAACAAACCTATGACCTTGAGCTAGAAACACTACAGTCGTGGGTTTGATTCGCAGGGTATGCATGAGCTGATGTGTTCACACAGCTGGGTAATAACTGATTACATTTAATCTGGATTACATAATCCAGAAGTACTTGTAAATAGATTAAATTACACTTTAAAATACTCAAGACAGACTACAGTTACTTTATGGATTACATGATTACATATTATTTACACAATATCAATAATCTATTCATAATTTATTGATTCTCCCTAATTCCTGTTTTTCATCTTTTAAATGTTCTTTCTAAAATAGCCTAGTGCTTATTATACACTCAGAAATTCTTCCAGTTTTGAGGACATTCACACAGAGGTCAGTTATTAGTCAGGTGCTACACAGTACTTGACCACTGGATTTACAAAAATAATTTCAGGTTTTTATTTGAATGATCACTCGGTGGGTTATTTTACTCTGTATTACTTTGGAAGGCGTTTGTCTTTCAAAAACATAAAATGCACAAATTCACCAATTTTTTGTCATCTGATCCTCTTTCACCTAATATATTTTTATTTTGAAATACCACTGAGATTTTAAAATAAATTAGTATCACGTTTGCATGATAATGGTTCTCTGACGTAAGTTATGGTCACATGACAAATAAAATATTACATTTTTTCAATGTGTTTTTCTTTTGATTCATTTTAAAATTGTTTTAATTTAACATTTTTATGATTTAATTAATTATTAGCTTAAACTCATAAACCACCTGCAGTTCCTTCAGAAACTCAGTTTGGGAAACCTTGATGTAATAATATATGCTACAGATTATCTTATTTAAATCAATGTGAAAAACGAGATAGGTGAAATGTAATCTCAGATTATATTACCTAAAATGTTTAATGTAATGGATTACGTCACTACAATTTTTGTCATGTAATTTGGAATCAGTAACGGATTACAATTTGTAAGTAATCTACGCAGCTCTGTGTGTAGATACTCTTTGAATGAAAGCATCGATGTAAATCTACGCGATTAAAAACGACCAAGATGGCGGCGCGGTCAGACGCTGCGGCCTCTCCAGGTCCCAAAGACGGTGCTTTTATGTCTTTTAATGTCGTCTGTTCGTCTCCAAATAGTGTCGATTTACCGTTAATTCATCGGGACATCACTCCGAGATACATATACGATCGCCAAAGTCTTTTGGATATCGACAAGACATACAAACTCAAACTCTCGCCGGCGGCTACTGAGAAGCTACGAGGCCTTTGTTTACTGCTGGAGCCGGACCTCGAGACCGCGGCCTCGCCTACTGACGCTACCCGCACAAGGCGGCGTCGCAAGCGGTGTGAGAGAGGACGGAAGCGCGGTAAGCGCGGAGGTATACGAGCTAGGCTGAGGGCTAACCCCACAAGACCGGCTCTTCCAACACTCATGCTCTCAAACGTTCGCTCTCTGGAAAACAAACTGGACTTAATTCAACTCAGTCGATCTACACAGCATGAGGAAAGGGATTGTTGTGTGTTTGTTTTCACTGAAACATGGCTAAACGACAACATCCCGGACTCCGCCATTCAGCTGCACGGCCTAACCTGCTACCGAGCGGATAGAGATTCATCACTGTCTGGTAAGACTCGCGGGGGTGGCTTGTGTGTGTATATCAACAAAGAATGGTGTAACAATGCTGCGGTAGTGACAAAACACTGTTCATCACTGGTGGAGTTTATGTTTGTGAAGTGTCGACCGTTCTATCTGCCGCGGGAGTTCACGGCCATTGTTATTGTCGCGGTTTACATTCCTCCGTGTGCAAACGCTAAGGACGCGCTTCGCGAGCTGTACGGCGCCATCAGCGAACAACAAACAAATAACCCCGACGGCTTTTTCATCATAGCCGGTGACTTCAACCACGCAAACTTAAAGACAGTTTTGCCAAAGTTCTACCAACATGTGAACTTTGCAACAAGGGGAAACAACACGCTGGACTTTGTTTACACAACAGTTAAGAACGCATACAAAGCCGAACCCCGCCCCCACCTCGGGTACTCAGACCACATCTCTGTTATGCTAATCCCAGCATATAGCCCACTTCTCAAACTCACCAAACCGGTTCAAAAGCAGATCACAGTATGGCCAGACAATGCCACCTCAGCACTGCAGGACTGCTTCCAGGACACAGACTGGAACATGTTTAAAGAGGCGGCCACCTACAACAACCACACAGACCTGCAGGAGTACACCGAAACTGTGACTGCTTACATCAAAAAGTGCATAGATGATGTGACAGTCACCAAAACCATCACCACACGTGCCAACCAGAAGCCATGGATGACAGCAGAGGTTCGTGGGCTGCTAAAGACCAGAGATGAAGCATTCAGATCAGGAGATAAAGCAGCCCTCAAAACAGCAAGAACCAATCTGTCTCATGGCATCAAGAAGGCAAAACATCAGTATGCTAAAAAAATCAACAATCACTTCACAGACAGCAGAGACACTCGGACCCTATGGCAAGCCATTCAGACCATCACTGACTACAAGCCCCTGCCACAGGCCAGTGATGATGACACATCTTTACCAGAGGCACTCAACCACTTCTACTCACGATTTGAGATACAGAACGACACACCTGCACAGAAACTACTCACATCTCCAAACGACCAGGTACTCTGTCTCTCTCCAGTCGACGTAAGGAAGACCCTATCCAGGATTAACCCACGAAAGGCTGCGGGCCCTGACAACATACCTGGACGTGTACTGAAAGACTGTGCTGCACAGCTGACAGATGTCCTAACAGACATCTTCAACATCTCGCTGAGCCAGGCAGTCGTCCCCACGTGTCTCAAATCCACCTCCATAATTCCAGTACCAAAGAAGTCACCTGTGTCCTGTCTGAATGACTATCGTCCCATAGCACTGACCCCAATCATGATGAAGTGCTTTGAGAGGTTAGTCATGCAGCACATCAAGTCCAGTCTTCCAAACACGCTGGACCCACTCCAGTTTGCATACCGTCCAAACCGTTCCACGGACGATGCAATATCCACCACTCTCCACCTAGCTCTTACCCATCTGGAACAGAAAGACTCTTATGTAAGAATGCTGTTCATTGACTTCAGCTCAGCATTCAACACAATAATCCCACAACAGCTCATCCACAAACTAAACCTGCTGGGCCTTAACACCTCCCTCTGTAATTGGATCCTGGACTTTTTAACTGCAAGACCTCAGTCAGTCCGTGTCGGCCGCAACACCTCCAGCACTACCACACTGAACACAGGTGCCCCACAAGGCTGTGTGCTGAGCCCGCTGCTCTTCACGCTGCTGACCCACGACTGCACTGCCAAGTCCAGCTCCAACCACATCATCAAGTTTGCTGATGACACAACTGTGGTAGGCCTCATCAGCAACAACGATGAAACGCACTACAGAGAGGAAGTGGCACAGCTGGCTGAATGGTGTGGTGCTAACAACCTGTCCCTCAATGTGGGTAAGACGAAAGAGGTTGTGATGGACTTCAGGAGAAACTCTGTTGACCACCCCCCGCTGACCATCGACGGCTCAACCGTGGAGAGAGTCGGCAGCACTAAATTCCTGGGAGTGCACATCACAGAGGATCTCACCTGGACCACCAACGTCACGTCACTCAACAAGAAGGGACAACAGCGCCTCCACTTTCTCCGCCGGCTGAAAAGGGCAAGTCTCCCTCCACCCATCCTCACCACTTTTTACAGGGGCACCATTGAGAGTGTGCTGACTACCTGCATCACTGTCTGGTATGGGAACTGCAGTGCTGCTGACCGCAAGACCCTACAACGGACAGTGAACACTGCCGCAAAGATCATTGGTGCCCCTCTCCCCTCCATCCTGGACATTTTCCTTTCACGATGCTCCAACAAGGCCACCAGCATCGTGAAGGACCCCACCCACCCCTCTCACAACCTCTTCCAGCTCCTGCCATCAGGTAGAAGGTACCGGAGCATCAGAGCTCGCTCTGTCAGATTGCTCAACAGCTTTTTTCCCCAGGCTGTGAGAGCTCTTAACTCCAATCCCCCTGTCCCCCTCTGAAACCATGAACACCTCGGCCCTCCCACCCCCCAACTCATTAAAAACTGTTGACAATATTACTAAGTGCAATTCTGGACCAAACCCCTGAATGTGCTACACACAGGTGAGTGGGCTATACAAACCACCTGTAGTAACGCACTCATCCCACTATATGCACACTAGACACTTTCTACAAACACTCCCTGCCACAAAGACTCTTAAGAAAATATATGTCTACTTGAACATTGCACTACAAAATAATACATGTTTACTTGAGCATTGCACTACAAAATCTTTTTGCACTATGCACTGTCTCCCACAAAATCTGCACAATAATGTACAAAATATATATTTTTTCTGCACAATTTCATGTACATATATCTCTTTTGCACAATTTCATGTACAGTATTTATGTAAAGTTTTTTTGTACAGTCTCAGTTTGTGTATGTGTGGACAACTAGGTATAGCAGTTATAGTATTTTTAGTATATGTATAGTCAGATAGTTAACTGTTGTATAGCTCTATTGCTTTTCCTATACTTGCATTGTTGTATGTTTATCTTATGTTTAACTAGTATGTAGCACCGTGGTCCTGCGAGACACGACATTTCGTTCCACTATATGTCCACACATGTAGCAGAATGACAATAAAGCTCGACTTGAAATGAGAGATTTGCTCTGTCTGACTCGTAGAAAGCTATTCCACATTTGTTGTGTTTTGTGTGTCATCATGTCTCTTGTTTTGTTCGTTCATTCTCGTGAGTGTTTACATTCCTCCGCAAGCGCACGTGAGCTCAGCTTTACAGAAACTAGCTGATCAAATCACAGAGACAGAACAACAACACCCTGACTCTGTTCTAATCATTTTCAGGGACTTTAATAAAGCAAATCTCTCCCGTGAACTGGCAAAATACAGACAGCATGTTACATGTCCCACCAGAGACAGTAGTATGTTGGATCACTGTTACACAGTGATAAAGGACGCATATCACTCTGTCCCACGAGCAGCTTTAGGACTCTCTGATCACAGTTTGGTTCATCTTATTCTGACCTACAGGCAGAAACTGAAATCATCTAAACCTGTTTTAAGGACTGTTAAAAGATGGACTAATGAAGCAGAGCGGGATTTCCAAGCCTGTTTCTCACTCACTGATTGGACTGTTTTTGAAGCTGCTGCCACAGATCTGGATGAGCTCACAGAGACTGTAACATCATATATCAGCTTCTGTGAGGATATGTGCATTCCTACCAAGACTCATCTAACTTACAACAACGACAAACCATGGTTCACTGCAAAACTCAGACAGCTCTGTCAGGCCAAAGAAGATACTTACAGGAAGGGGGAAAAAGTCTTGTATAAACAGGCCAAATACACACTGGAAAAGGAGATCAGAGAGAGCAAAGAGGAATTATTCTGAAAAAATAAGGATTCAATTCTCTTCCAGCGACTCTGCATCAGTGTGGAAAGGTCTGAAAGAGATCACCAACTACAAGACACCATCCTCCAGCACTGTGGAGAATCAACAACTGGCAGACGATCTGAATGAGTTCTACTGCAGGTTTGAAAAAACACCCCACACCCGCCCCGAACACCTCTCCACACAACCATTCACACCTCCAGCAACCCCCCTCTCCCCCACACCTGCAATTCAGATCAGTGAAGACGAGGTGCGCCAGGTCTTCCGGAAGCAGAAAAGGAAAAAAGCACCAGGCCCAGATTGTGTTACACCAGCCTGTCTGAAATCCTGTGCTAACCAGCTGGCCCCCATCTTCACACAGATCTTCAACAGATCACTGGAGCTGTGCGAAGTCCCTTCATGCTTCAAACACTCCACCATCATCCCCATCCCAAAGAAATACAAAATTTCAGGACTAAATGACTACAGGCCTGTGGCTCTAACGTCTGTGGTCATGAAGTCATTTGAAAAACTGGTGCTGGCCCACCTGAAGGACATCACTGGACCCTCACTGGATCCTCTTCAGTTTGCCTACAGAGCAAACAGGTCTGTGGACGATGCAGTCAATATGGGACTGCATTATGTTCTGCAACATCTAGACAGACCAGGGATTTATGTGAGGATCCTGTTTGTGGACTTCAGCTCGGCTTTTAACACTATCATTCCAAACCTCCTCCTGCCCAAACTAACTCAGCTCTCTGTGCCCACCTCCGTCTGTCAGTGGATCACCAGCTTCCTGACAGACAGGCAGCAGCTAGTGAGGCTGGGAAAATACACATCCAGCACTCGTACGATCAGCACTGGAGCTCCTCAGGGCTGTGTTCTCTCCCCACTGCTCTTCTCCCTCTACACCAATGACTGCACCTCTAAAGACCCCTCTGTCAAGCTTCTGAAGTTTGCAGATGACACCACACTGATCGGCCTCATCCAGGATGGTGACGAGTCTGCACCAGACAGCCAGCTCCTTAACCTCCTGTCTGTAAGCAGTCTTAACAACCTGGAGCTCAACACGCCCAAAACAGTGGAGATGATCGTGGACTTCAGGAGAAACCCCCCTGCTCTCCCCCCCCTCACCATCATGAATAGCACTGTGACTGAAGTGGAGTCATTCAGATTCCTGGGCACCACCATCTCCCAGGACCTGAAGTGGGACATTAGCCCCTTTCGCACCGCTTTAGTTCCAGAACTAAAAGTACAGTACTAAAGTACTGGGACGATTTTGCGCGAACTATTTCCCAGTACCATTTAAAGGTTTGCATTCGCACCGACAGTGGGTACTAGGAAGTGACGTAAGCCGGTCAACAGCGACGTCATTTGTGCGTGGCGTTCAACAACGAAAACATTGTGCTGGATACCCAGCGCCGCTAGCTGAGAAGCAATAGATGCAAATACCTTAATGTTGTGTTTTGTTCCTTCGAATTCCAACTGGATTTCCTCCGTTGCATAAATGTTCAAAAGTGCCTGCACTTCAGCGTCCGTATCGCTGTTTTCCATTCTTGCAAAATATAAGTTGATACAATGTTTACACAGTATGTGTTTACACAGCGTTTTAAATCATGGCAGGTGAGGGCGTTTTCGTACACGTTTAGCCAATCAGCGTACACTTACGTCACGATAGTTCCTACGGAACTGTTTTAGACCTTACTCTGAAGTAGGAGCTAATTTAGTTCCTCCAAACGGAGTTCCGGGAACTAAAACAGTTCCTAGTTCCCGCGGTGCAAACACGCCAAAAAGTGGGTAGTTCCACAATTAGTTCAGGTACTATGAAAAGGTTCCTGTAGTGCAAAAGGGCCTATTCACATCAACTCTGCCACAGGAGCTGCTGAAACAGTTCAACTCCGCCATCATTGAATCCGTCCTCTGCACTTCAATAACTGTCTGGTTCAGCTCAGCTACCAAATCTGACCTCAGAAGACTACAGAGGGTAGTCCGGACTGCTGAGCGAATCATTGGTACAACCCTCCCCACTCTCCAAGAACTGTACTCATCCAGAGTGAGCAAAAGGGCTGGCAAAATCACTCTGGACCCCTCACATCCAGCACACTCCCTCTTTGAACTGTTGCCGTCTGGTCGATGCTACAGAGCTCTGAGCACCAGAACAACCAGACACAGGATCAGTTTCTTCCCTCAGGCAATCCATCTCATGAACACTTGACATTGATTGTGGAACACACACTATTTATACACTTATTTATCTAACACACATACTTAGTCTACATTTCAATTTGCACATAATATTCCTGTACATACAACCGTCTTTTGTTATATATCTGTACATAGAATTGTCTATTTGTATATTTTTATTCCTTATTTACTTGATCAATTTTTTTTTTAATTCTTCTTTTATTATCTGTTTTTTGTTCTGTCACTGTCATTCCGTTGCACTGTGGAAGCTTCTGTCGCGAAAACAAATTCCTCGTATGTGTAAACATACCTGGCAATAAAAAAAAGTCTCTAACATTAAATTCTCTAATGTTTAGTTAATGTTCCATTAAAACTGAAATACCACACAACTGTCATGGCAATAAATTGTTGTCTGTATGACAGTTTACCATGGTTTTACTGTAGTAGTGTTTTATAGGGAATGTAATACATTCAATCAAGTCAACTATTTTTAGCAGTAGTTTGTAGAAATATTTATAGTTTCTAATGTGTTTGACTTTTTTTTTTTTTTTTAAAACATCCTAGTGTATTTTAAATCAGTCATAATTTCTCTGATGTATTGAGGAGACATTATTTTACCGAAGGTTACTAGGTTTTACCACAAATACAACCACTGTAAAAACGCCATCATGGAAAAAATACTATAGTAATTTATAGTAAACACTACAGTGTTTTTAAACCATACTATAGTAAAGTACTTGAATTAATTTGTTGTGGTAATTCTATAGCTGCTGTGGTAATATAACAACTATAGTAATATAAACAAATTACTTTACCCAATACTGTACTGTTTTCTACAACTATACAGTAGTCAAGATTTGAAGTGGATCAAAACCTTTCATCAAAGTTGTTCTAAAACCAAAACAATACTCATTCTTGTCTTAGATGAACTTTTTTGATCCACTTCTAATGTTGATTACTGTATTATACTACAATACACTACAGTAAAAACTAAAATATACTACAGCATTTATTGCAGTTTATCAGTTCACTATAGTTAACGCTACAGTATTCATTAACAAAGTGTTGTAATAATATATACAGTATAATATACTTTACTACAGTATGGTTCAAAAACAACTATAAATTACTATAGTATTTTTCATGTGGGTAGAAAAACATAAAAAAACCACCTCATTTCACAAAACTAATATGACAAAAAATTAAATCCTGCTCCTATTCTTCATCTAATGCATAAAACAAACGCTTTTCTCTGTATCTGCATTAAAAGTTTCTATGTGAAACACAGCTTCATCTCAGGCCTAAAACAATAACATCATCATCATCATCATCATCATCTTCATCTTCATCATCTTCATCATCAGCGGCGGCTCGTTAAAAGCAATAAACAGGAAATCGCTCGTGTTCCGGGGGAAGAGGAAATATTAATACCCACAAACTCATCAACTTCCACATCCGGTGGACGCGATCGCGCCGAATCTTCCGTTTCTTACCGTCAGAACCGAACCGAATCCACCGAAAACAAACCGATGACAATAATACAGCGGCGGGCACGAGCGCGAGCGCGGGGGCGCGCAGAGTCTCCAGTATAAACAAACAGAATAAACGCCAAATAAACACGATATTCAGCCTCTGCTGCAGCGACGCCCCAGCGACGGAGATTTATTTGTAATGTTATATGTTATATGTTCTGTGCTGTATATTCTATCGTGATTTCTTTATAAATCAAAATAAAAGGCGGCGCGCATGCGCACTGACGCGAATCAGCTGACTGAAGTGCGCAACATTATAACTTTTAATTTTTATTTCAAGTCGAATCTTCTCAGTGATATTTATTTTATTAAACAATATAAATAATACACCAGTTCGCAAACTATAAAAGTGTGACACAATGCAGTAAGAATAAGAGTTTAAACACACAGAGGTGATCATATGTGTGTGTGTGTGTGTGTGTATATTAACAATATTTATAATAATAAACGCTTTTTGTCAAGCGCTTTAAAGTTCTGTGTGTACACAGTGTGTGTTTAAATAAAGCTTCCGCTGTTTGAATCGTCTGACTTCCGCGTTTGATCGAGCGCTTTCAGGTTGTTTACTGTCGTTAATCCAGATAAACTTCACTGTTTGGCGCTGATTTGCGGATTCCAGTGTGTTTTCGGATAGGGTTTGATTTCAGCGGTGTGTTCAGGGTGAGCTGACACGAATATCTGCGATACTGTCGATGACAAATAAACACCCCATTATTTATTTACTGGAGTTCTGAATCTGATCGCTGCTGTCATCGGTCTTATGATCTGATTATGAGTCTGATTTTGGCTGTTTGCAGGAATATGAGCTGAAAATGCCGTCTGTGTCCACTGGAGTGAAGGATCTGTATCTGTCCACATCACTGGGCGATCTGAACAAGAAAGCAGAAATCAAACCGGACAAAACCAGCACCAGACAGTGAGTGTGAACACATGAATCCGATTTACTGATTGACCTGATTCCGTGAGGTTATGACTGGAATACTTCACCCAAAAATGAAATGTGCTGTTAATATACTCATCCTCAGAGTTTTTTCTTCAGTAGAACAGTAAAGATTTTCAACTGAAACTGAGAATCTTGTTGATTCATAAAATCACAAATCAATGGCTACTTGAGGGTAAAAAAAAATCATATCAGGCAACAGAAAATTAATAAATGGTTCTCCTGGCGATATATTGAGGTCTTATGAAGCGAAACAATTAATCTGTGCGAGAAAATGAACATTATTTACAACATTATTACTGTAATCCTGAGCCTCAGGCAAGCGGGGAAATACGATTCTTTTCCACAAACTGATTCTTTCGGACAGTTTGTTTCAATGAATCGATTCAGTTCACTAGTTTGTTTACATAATCAGGCAATGATGTCACATATATGCATTTATATTATTAAAGCACCCAATAATGATGTGAAATGTGAATGTTTTACAGTCTAAAGCATATAAAGTGAATGAACTAGTCTTCATCAGCATAAATTATGAAAAACCATCCCAGCAGGCACCAGACGTCTATGTGACGTTGGACATGACGTCGGACAGACGTTGCATTTTGGCTGAAAATGAAAATCGGGTTGACGTCAATATTTGATGTCAATTTGACATTGACTTAACGTTGGATTTTGGTTGCACAACCTAAAAACAACAAAATCTCAA
This sequence comes from Spinibarbus caldwelli, assembly GCA_039654775.1. Taxonomy (NCBI): domain Eukaryota; kingdom Metazoa; phylum Chordata; class Actinopteri; order Cypriniformes; family Cyprinidae; genus Spinibarbus; species Spinibarbus caldwelli. The sequence goes on from CM077239.1 coordinate 321,089, forward strand.
CGTCAGCTGACGTTGGTATTGGACATCAATTTAACATTGACATTAGACGTTGAATTTACGTTGAAATTTGGTCACCCAACGTCGCAACCGAAATTTAACCAAATATCAACGTCTTATGACGTGTGCCTGTTTTGTGCCTGCTGGGATAAAACCGTTCATTTGTTCACTTCATTCAAGTGTTTGGTTCACACATGCTCATATCAGCGGCTCATCAGGCTTTTGAGTCTCAGTTCAGTGACTGTTAGAGGAACTGAAACGCTGGATCAGTTCATTCATCACAAGATCAGATATGCCACTATTTTGCCTCATTTCCAGTTGGAGTGACTGTCAGGCATCTGAAAGTGAGTTTTGATTGAGTAACGTGTAGTTCCCTTTCAAACGTTCACTTCACGTTGTGTATGGGGTAAACTCCTGTTTACTCTGTTACTGAAGCCTGATTTGTTTACGCTCTTTAGCCCGCCAGAAAGGGCAGAGCTGACGTGTATATAAGTCAGCTTGCAGCACCATTTCATCAGAATCTTCTCCTTCAGCGACGAGGATCATCTCTTTGCTGACTCTGCAAGAAGCCAACAAAAGAAGACGGAAAGAAACTCAACCCGCTCGCCAGCGTCGAAGAGCCCCGGCAGAGGACGAGTCTCCCCTGCGGCCATCCGGCGCTTTCTGAAAGAGCAAATTAGAGCGAATTTCCAGCGTGCGTTGTTCCAGGAGCCTTTGCACGAGTCAGACGGGCACAGCGAGTGTGTCGCCTGCCTGGGCAACGCCCACGCAGAGGCTGCGCTTGCTGACGGCTCATGATCTCATTGCGAGAACATGAGTTTGTCCAGTCTTCGCTCGCGTATTGCCTTCTTCACTGAAGGCGGTATTCCCCGCTCTGCTCTCCCGTTTCCTTTCTCTCCTAAGAGAAAGAAACAGCGGAGCAACAGCTCTCTCAGCGAGTGTGAGCGGTGTCACGACGGCCCAGCGCCCGCGTGCCCCTTGTTCCCCGCTCCACCTCGTCACGCCAAGGATCAATGCCCCTCTTCTGTGAGCGGCTTGGTTTCCTTTGGCGCTTCGGAGAAAGAGATTGCCGTCGACGACTCGATGTCTTTGACGGCGTCAGGCGCTGAAGAATGGTGCACTTCCGGCGAGGAGCCTGAAGCCCTCCCTTCTTCCCAACCTTCGTGGCCAGAACCGGACAGCGAGCTGATCCGTGTTCTCTCCAAGGCGGTGGTGGATCTGGGTCTTGAGTGGTTGGCTCCGGATGAGCCCGCCCATGGCCTTTTAGACGAGTGGTTCCTGCCGGGACGCTGTCAGCCGCCTTCCCACCAGCGGCCCGCTTCATTCTTGCCTGCAGTTCATGAAGAAGGCAAGACACCTGATGCCGTCGGCGTGCCCCCTATTCGGCCTGAATTAGTTCCTCTTCAGCAACTCTCATCACCGTGGACGGCGCTGAGGAAAAAGGCTCTGGAGGAGGCGGTAGCTGCTCACTTGTGTCCGCCGTTTGCCCTGGGATTAAAGGCCCATGCTGCGCTTCCCTTGAAGCCCTGCAGGACCATCTCGGCTCTGGCCAACAGGGCATATGCAGCGGCCGGTCAGGCCAGATCGGCGCTGCATACGATGGCAGTCCTACAAGTGTTTCAGGCCAAACTTCTCCGTGATATGGACGAGTCTGGCAAACATCTTACAGCTCGCTTTTATCCTCCATCCCTTCGAACACTTCTGAGCGATGGAGCCTTGTTTGTCGCGGGTCACGCCCTGCAGGTGCAGCACGTACCCGAATGTTTTACCGCTGTGATAGCGGACCCACATACTAGAACAAATCTCTTCTTCCCACAATTACGCTCGCGAATATCAGTTCCCCGCCCCTTCGCGGCGAACTTTCATTTGCAAAATTAGATCCACTTGCATCCCGGTTCAAGGCCTGGGCAGCCATACCGGGTGTGTCAAGCTGGGTTATAAAAACAATTCAACGAGGCTACTCGCTCCAGTTCACTCGCAGGCCACCTCGTTTCAGAGGTATTCTTCACACTTTGGTTCAGGACAACGAACACGTTCTCCGACATGAAGTGCAAACACTGCTTGCAAAATGTGTTATAGAAATAGTACCTGCGAGTCAGCGAGTCAGGCTTTTACAGCCACTCCTTCCTCGTTCCCAAGAAAGATGGCGGTCCTCGCTTATGCGCCAGCCATGCAAGATGTTAACTATCAAACAGATCCTCGCGCACATTTGCCCCGAGGACTGGTTTTTGACAGTGGACCTGAAAAATGCTTACTTTCAGATCCACATAGCCCCCCATCACAGACTGTCCTTGAGATTCGCATTTGAGGGAGTAGCCTACAAATATACAGTCCTACCATTTGGACTGTCTCTGGCCCCTCGCACTTTTACAAAGTGCATAGACGCGGCTCTTTCCCCTCTGAGGCAGATGGGAATCCGCATACTGAACTACCTCGACGACTGGCTGATCCTGGCCAGATCGGAATGGGAATTAGTCACTCACAGAACGCTGTTACTCAGCCACTTGGAGCGCCTCGGGTTGAACATCAACCTTCTGAAGAGTCATTTGTCACCCAGACAGCGAGTGGTCTTTCCAGTCTTTCTGGAGGGCAATCCAGCATCCGGCTCCTGGTCAGCCCGGAACGGCGCCTGCATATAAATTGTCTAGCGCTCCTAGCAGTTTTTCTGGCCCTAAAAATCTTCCTGCCGGCCATACGGAGGCACCATGTCCTGGTCCATTCAGACAACACAACAGTGGTAGCCTACATTAATCGCCAAGGCGGTCTGAGGTCTCTCTCCCTTTACAGGTTGACTCGACACCTCCTATTCTGGGTACAGAACGAACTCCTTTCTCTAAAAGTGGTTTACGTGCCAGGCAGTCTGAACCAGGGCGCAGACATGCTGTCCAGAGGCAATGTGGCTCTGAGGGAATGGACCCTACATCCTCATACGGTTCAAGAAATCTGGTCTGTCTTCAGGAAGGCAGAGGTAGACCTCTTTGCTTCAGAAGACAGCTTTCACTGGACAACTTATTTCTCGATACAGCGAGATGCTCTGGCCCACGATTGGCTCAGTGCTCGCCTGTACGCCTTCCCCCCGATAGCCCTGCTTCCTCAGGTCATCAAACGGGTCAGGGAGACTAAATGCTCAGTTCTCTTGGTGGCCCCACTCTGGAGGAACCAGGCTTGATTCCCTGAGTTAGTGCAGCTCTCAGTAGCAGCCCCGTGGCCAATACCACTGAGACGAGGTCTTCTCTCGCAGGCAAAAGGCATGATTTGGCATCCCTGGCCAGAGCTGTGGAGCCTTCATGTATGGTGCCTCGACGGGAGCCTACGCAGCTCCCAGCAAGAGTGAATGATACCATTTTAGAGGCTAGAGCATCGTCTACAAGACGCCTTTACGCCTGTCTGGTGTACTTCACGAAGCCTGGACCCGGTAACTTGTCCCATGTGCTAACCTTTCTACAAAAGTTGTTGGACAACGGGCGCACCCCTTCCACACTCAAAGTTTACGTGGCAGCTATCGCAGCGAATCATTCCCTCGAAGCTGTCCATTTGATAGGCAAAAACGATCTGATCGTTAAGTTCTTGAAGGGCGCCCGGAGATTAAATCCTCCTCGTCCTCGGACTGTTCCGATCTGGGACTTGTCAATAGTCCTCAGGGCCCTACGGGGTCCTCCCTTCGAGCCGCTACATTCGGCCGAACTAGCCCTTTGTCGCTAAAAAACGCTCTGCTATTGGCACTAGCATCGGTCAAGCGAGTGGGGGACTTACAAGCACTGTCAATCAGTGCTTCCTGTCTGGAGTTTGGGCCTTGCGACTGTAAAGTTGTCCTCAAGCCTAGACATGGATACGTTCCGAAGGTGCTCTCAACTCCGTTCAGAGCCCAGGTTATTACCCTTCTGGCGCTCCCCGCTGCAGTCGGTGAGCAGGGTCCTAATGTTCTCTGCCCTGTCAGGGCCCTGAGAATATATCTTGAGTGCTCCAACATCTTCAGACAGTCGGGGGCCCTTAACTTAAGTGCTCTGGGACTGGGTTCGCAGAGCGGCTTAATCTGCTTCTGCTCATAGCATGGCATGATTGGATTTGTTCCCCATACACAACGTGAGTTGAACGTTCAAAAGGGAACGCTCCGGTTACTGATGTAACCTCGGTTCCCTGAGATAAGGGAATGAGCGTTGTCACTTGCCGTGCTATAAGCTGCACGCGAATCGATGACTGTCGCTTCAGTCGAATGATTCTAATGAAATGGCGCTGCGAGCCGACTTGTATACATGTCGGCTTTGCCCTTTCTGGTGGGCTAAAGTGCCATTGGTTTGTGCAGCTACACAAACGTGAACAAATCAGGCTTCAGTAACAGAGTAAACAGGAGTTTACCCATACACAACACTCGTTCCCTTATCTCGGGGAACCGAGGTTACATCAGTAACCGGAGCGATTTGTGCTGCTCAAGCTGAGAACTGATTCAGACGCTTCAGTGCGATTTGAACTAATTCAACTAATTCACTGAAAAGAACCGGTTCAAAAGAATGATTCGTTCATGAACTGGACATCACTCTGGACCGTTTGCCTGAGGCTCTGGATTACAGTAAAAATGCTGTAAATAATGTTCAGTTTCTTGCACAGATCGATCACTTTGCTTCATAAGACCTCAATATATCATCAGGAGCCACTGGGATTCATTTTGTGCTGCCTGATATGATTTTTTGACTCTAAAAGTATTTGTCTTGCATTTCATTTATGAATCACCAAGAAGCACAGTTTCATCTAAAAATCTTCTTCACTGTTCTACTGAAGAACAAAAGTCACCTACATCTTGGATGATCTGAGGATGAGTAAATTAACAGCAAATGTTCATTTTTGGGTGAACTATCCTTGAAGTCACAATGTAAGACCACAATAAATAGTTATATTAATCTTTTTTATGATATTCACACTTAAGTTCAATTGATTAATGATTCTTTAACATCAGTTTGACTGATCGTTAGCACCTTTCAGTGGCTCTCTGATGAAAAGCACCAACAGTTTTCACAGGTCAAGTAACTTACTAACATATTGTTAGGATTAGGACAGTCTCTATTTACTATCATCAAACAGAAGGATCTGATCAGATATCGTTTTCAAGTCTTCTTCATCATTCAGTAACTGATTACAGAAGATCTCCATTTGTGGCAACACATTTCTCAAAAGCATCGTAAGCCTAAGTCGATGGCAGAAACACTGGCACCAGCGGTCTGTACGAGCAGCTTCGCTCACGATGCTTTTGGGAAACGCAGATCAGACGCTGATGTTTGTGTTTCAGCTACGTCCAGAGCGCCTGCAAGATCTTCAAAGCGGCTGAGGAATGTCGTCTGGACCGCGATGAGGAGAAAGCTTACGTCCTGTACATGAAGTACCTGACAGTCTATGACCTCATCAAGAAGAGGCCAGACTTCAAGCAGCAGCAGGTAGAGCTGCTAGTGCATTGTGGGAGATTTTAATGGTGGAGACGTGAACGCTGAGGATGAGATCAGTGCATTACGTGTGTATTATATGCATATACAGTCAAACCAAAAATGATTCAGACAGCAGATATAATTTTTGATATTTTTTTTTTACTAGTGGGTGCAGGACACTATAGTTGATTTATGTAAGTGAGGATAGCAAAATAAAGTAAACTGTGACATATTATACCCAAAAATTCTTCATACAGTGAACTACCAGTAAAAATTTGGGACCAAAAATTTGATTTGACACTTTGACCTGACATACCTTTCTATCAAAGTTATCTGACATTATCAAGATGAATTTGTTCTGACACAGATGAGTTCTTGTCATATTTTATTACCATATTCTAAACTATAGCAAATAATCTGTGATAATGTGAGAAATGTTGAAGTTGTCTGAATAAATTTTGGTTTGACTGTGTGTGTGAGATTATTCAGCTGATGGTGTAAACACTCAAGTCTTCACTCCGATGTCTTGAACAGGTTAGCGATACACGTTCTGTCAATCACGGCTGTCGTTTGATTGCTTTCAGGATTTCTTCCTGTCTATGCTTGGACCAAACAGCTTTAAAAAGGCCATTGAGGAGGCAGAGAAACTTTCAGAGAGTTTGAAGCTCCGGTCAGTGTTTTACACACACACACTCTGTCTCTATTCTGTCTCACAAACGCTTTCTTCATCTGCTGTTGTCGTTCTCTCAGGTATGAGGAAGTAGAAGTGCGGAAAAAGCTGGAAGAGAAAGAGAGAAAGGAGGAAAAGAGTCGACGGGAAGAAAGAATTGAAAAAGATGGCCGTGCTTCACCGAGAGGAGCTTCAGATAAGAAGGACAATAAGAAGGTAATGTTGCAGGACTGGAAAAACATCACTTTGTGTGGCTTCATCGTTTGTATTTGGTGTATCATTAAACACCAGTGTTGGGGGTAACGCATTACAAGTAACGAGAGTTATGTAATCAGATTGCTTTTTTCAAGTAAATAGTAAAGTAATGCATTACTTTTTAATTTACAAGACAGTTCTGGTGTTGCCATGTTGAGAGAAATCGGGAGTAAGTGCAGAGCGTTGTGTGTGAACATGATGTTACTGTAGTTCCAGACTGAATGTCAACATGCATTTACTCATCTGACGCGCACAAAAACACATTCAGTATTTCTAAAAATCAATAAAAACTGTGAAATGCAAACTCAGGATATGACGCAAACCTGCAATAATTAAATGTGAAATAACATAATAAAAAATCTCATTTAATTAACCAATGTCTTTGCTGCTGACCTTCGATGATCCAATTCAACCATGCTAATGAATATAAATTACTTTAGGTAAACATAATATTTGTGTTTCTTTCTTTCTTTTGTTTTTTAATTGCTGAAGGAAGTGTTGAACTTTCTTCTCCTGCGTCCTTTTCTTCATGCAATCCAGAATGCACAACTGAAAGGTTTAAGCAAACCCTCTAATGTACAGACATACAGTATTTATATTTCTTTAAGCCTAAGGCTTATTCATTTAACTTTTGATGTGAAAGGGCTTTTGCATTTGCCAAAAAATAGAGCTTTTTATATTAAAAACAAACAAGCAAGCCCAGCCCAGATGATAAAAAGTAACGCAAAAGTAACAATTCATTACTTTCTATAAAAAGTAACTAAATAACGCTATTAGTTACATTTGTAGGGAGTAACGCAATATTGTAATGCATTATTTTTAAAAGTAACTTCCCCCAACACTGTTAAACACACACTCTTCTGGAGAAATTAAATGGTACTTTATGCTGCTCGAAAAACTTATTTTGTGGTAAAACAAAAGAAGAATCAGTTCAGATAATTACAGAAACCAGCTTGCATTGTGACTCAGTTTCAGCTCCAGTGTGGCTGAATGCAAACTTACTATGAGCTTGAATGTGACGAGTTTATTTCACCTGCTGTAGCTAAAAAAGAAACAATATGAATATGCCATAAGATGTATTTTTAATCTTACGTTTCACTTTTATCCGTGTTTTAGTAGTTTATCTAGCAGCTGGCACTCGATCAGTGAAACGGGTCAATGTTTAAAGTTCACAGGCCGTCATCACGTATGTTTTGAAGTGATTTGTTAATAATTCATTTTCCTGTTGTGTGTGTTTTTACGGCAGGTTAAAGAGGAGCCCAATAACAGTAAGAGTGGATGTGATAAAGGTACCGTGTGTCCCGCTGGACTGTTATCCTTCTGTGTGTTTGTTGTTTTGTGATGTGTGTTTTCTGTCCCATCAGGAAGCATCAGCGCTAAGGATCTGTTCCAGCTGATGATGGATCCCAATATAAGCGTGCTGGTGATGGACGCACGGTGCAGCCTGGACTTTGAGGAGTCTCAGATGTGCGTCCCGTCTCAGACGTGCATCAGCGTTCCAGAGGAGGCCATCAGTCCAGGGTGAATCTCACTCCTGCTCAAAAACACAGACACCACACTCATCTCAATGCACTTTCAGTTGGCCTCACATTTCTACCGCATGCTAGCGAATCTGAAATAACAATAGTGGTGAAATCAGCATTTTACATGTTCCAGAAATCTATTTTCTAAATGCAACTTAATGATCTGTTCTAAAAGATTGATTCATGCATGTCATAACATCTAGTGAAATGACAGTAATGTATTCTGGCCACTCCATTTAGTGAAATTTCAGTATCTTTGACATTATTATAGTTTTTTAAAAATATTTTGAATTAGTTAATATTTTTGCATTTTCCATTTTCATTTTGGCTAAACTTTTAGTGATTTTTAATTTTTTTGTCTATAGTTTTTCATTTTATTTCAGTTTTAGTTATTTTAGTACATAAAGTTAAACTAAATAAAAAATGACATGTTGCCTTTGCCACTAGCTTTTTTTAATATTTTGTTTTATTGCAGGTTACATTTATTTAAATTTTTTTATGTTTTAGTTAATTATAATCCTGTCTCCAGTCATTTGGTCTGGTTAAACTCCGCCCTTTTCTTATGATCTACTGCAGACTAATAGTCAGATCTGCCTCTATTTTTAAGAGACACACCCACATCTCAACATCCAATCAACAAATGATGAATCCAAGTCCCGCCCTGCATGCTGTCTTTTTCTGTAGTCTGATATGAATATTGAATACTGAAATGTGCTGCTGATGGTCAGGGTGACGGTGAATCAGATTGAGCTGAAGCTCCCGGCGGCGTCTCTGGACGACTGGAAGCGGCGCGGGTTTGTGGATTATGTGGTTCTGTTGGACTGGTTCAGCTGCGTCTCTGATCTCAAACTGGGCACCACTCTACAGAGTCTGAAGGATGCTCTCTATAAGGTACTGTAGGGCTGGCAGTGTATCTCCTGGTCAGGGTGTGTGTGTTGTATCTGACGTGAGTGTGTGTTGTATCTGAAGTGTGTGTTGTATGTGGGGTGTGTGTGTTGTATCTGAAGTGTGTGTTGTATGTGGGGTTTGTGTGTTGTATCTGATGTGTGTGTGTGTGTGTGTGTGCAGTGGGACAGCAGTACTATCCTGCGCAGTGAGCCGCTGGTGCTGGATGGAGGATATGATAACTGGCTGCTCTTTTACCCGATGTACACCAGCAACGCTAAAGTCAAACCCCCCCGACAGCAGACGGCCAGCACCCTGCCCCAGCGTGAGTCTCACAGCATACACAGCATATCGACTGTTACGATACATCGTGCACTGATATATCCTAATATGCATTACATTTTTTTTTGTATTAAAGCAAATGAGGAGATGACTGGATTGTTATTAGTGATAAAAGAGGTTTGAGCTGAATAAGAGCCACATATGTTTGTATGGCAATAAAATAAACAAATACATAAATTGAGCTGAATAGGCTGATGTTGAGTGTTAGAGGGATAGTTCATCCGAAAATGAAGATATTTCGCAGAATGTGGGTAACCAAACAGTTTCTGGTCCCCATTGACTTCCATAGTCGTTTTTTCCATACTGTGGAAGTCAATAGAGACCAGCAACTGTTCAGCTACCAACATTGTTCAAAATATATTTTTTTGTGTTCAAGACAAGAAACTCATAGGCCTACATGTTTGGAACAACTTGAGAAAGAGTAAATGATGACAGAATTTTTGGGTGAACAATCCCTTTAAGGCTCATTAACACCAAGTCAAGTCAAGTCACCTTTATTTATATAGCGCTTTATACAATACAGATTGTGTCAAAGCAGCTTTGTTGTATTAAACTGGAAAATAGTGTGTCGATAATGCAAGAGGACAATAGTAAACACTCAATTTTCAGTTAAAGTCAGTTCATCATTGATTCAGTGATGTCATTGTCCAGCTCAGTTCAGTTCAAATAGTATCTGTGCAATCATGTCGACAATATTGCCAGAAATTAACACCAAAGACAGTAGCTTTAATGATAACTATGAAGTTTTAATAATCACTTGAAGTCTATGAGAATAATGAAATCACACCAGAAATGTAACGATATCGTTGGAATCACTTTCAGAATAATATTTTCTATCTGATGAATGATAAAAACATTAACAGCCAATCAGAATCCATCCATCTTTAAAAAGCTCAAGCATTTAAAGCGACAGACAACAAAACTGCAGTGCTTATAATAAACAGAAGATTAGTGTGCATGGGTGTGAATGCTAATGTAATTATTGTTATAGTTATTGTTCTGAATGTTCTTAATCTCAGTGTATCAGTGTTGCTGTGATTTCAGTGAACTTCACGTACCCGTCGCTGGAGGAGCCCAAACCTGTGAGCGTGAGTGAGGAGCCTGCAGCCGCGCAGCTCAACGGCAGAACTGTGGAACCGGAGCCACCCGCAGAACCGCCTGCAGAACCGCCCGCAGAACCGCCCGCAAACACACCTGCACAACCTGCAAATACAGACACCGCCACCGCCTCACCCCGACACACTCCACAGGTGAGTTATACCGCTGCCGAAATAATGCATCACGAATCAAAAAATAATTCTGCATCGATTCTGAGATTTTCCAAACGCATCACGATTCTCTCTGGAGTCGATTCTGAGCTTAGTTTTTAACAGCAGATGGCACTGCATGCTTTAGAAACAGCCATACTCTTCATAAAGTTAGATCATTCATAAAGTTCGAAAAGTTTGAAGCGTTCACAGTGTTTACATTAATCTTGCATCATAAAAGCATTCTGAGCTGAGGTATAATTACACGACTCAGCCGAACGCAAGAACTAGATTAGAGCGCCATCTGCTGTTATAAACTAAGCTCTGAATCGATTCCTGAGAGAACCATGATGCATTCAGAATCGATCCAAGAATCGCAATTAGAGTTGGGTATTGAGAACCGGTTACAAATTTCCAAGAAGCGGGTATTCGATAAGACGTGCATTTTGATTCCGCCTAACGATTCCTGCCTTCGCATTTTAATGTAATTTTAACGATTTAAGTGCAGGAAGGGAAAGAACTTGCGCCCTGTTTGTGTGCAGCTCACACAACTGAAGCGCGAGCACAGAGAACAGCGTCCTGATGCAGGTTCTGTGTTCGTTCTCAAACAGAATGTTTTCTGTGCATTTCCACTGCAGAAAAGATTGTTTTGGGCCGGAACTGACTTCTCTTTCACATTTATTAACCAGTATGCATAAAATACACCAGTATATCATCATAAACACAGCCGTTTTTTTGTCTTAAGTGAACATAAACAGATTAGAAAGAAAACACACGTGTAATAGTATTTTTAGATCAGCGTGCCTTCGGTGTTAAAGAGATAGCCGCCTAATAAACGCACTGCCTGTCATTAATGTTAATCAAATAACAAAACTTACTAATTATCTTTCATAAATTTAATGAGGATTAATCAATATTTATGAAAAGAAAACCATGCAGTGTTTTTAAACTTTTGATTTCAATTTATGTACCTGATATTTGTTCAGTTTTATTTATGCTATTGCTAATTGATTTGTTTGTTCCTATGTTATTACTTAGTTTACTTGTCTTTAACAATTTAATGTTTGACTTTGAAATTTACATTAGTCTAGGTGTTTTTTTATGTGGTATTTTTTGGTAAACCATAGGCAAAAGACAGAATAAATATGTTTGACATCTAAATGTTTGACTTAAATTTGTTTATCTTATTGGAATCAGAATTAGGAATCGTTAAGGATCGGAATTGATAAAATTCAAACGATACCCAACCCTAATCGCAACGCATTGATTTATCGTGATAGCCCTAGTGAGTTACACCTGGAGTAGAGCGCTCAGTGATTCACACAAACACTCTTAACGCTTCCTCTGAACGCAGGTCGACCGCTCCAAAAAACCCGCTGTCAGACCGGCATTAAACGCAAAGCTCAGCGACGAGCCACCAGTAAACGATGGCCCCGCAGCACACAACGGCCCTATGGTGCCCGACCGCTCCGGCAAACCCACACTGGACCCGTCCAGAGCTCTGAGCGAAGAGGAGCGCAGGGAGATACACGCTGAAACCCTCAGTCTGATGGAGAAAGCCCGCAGAGAGCAGGAGCAGCGCAAGAGAGCGCTGGAGGAGAAGAAGGAGAGAGAGGAGAGAGAGGCGGCCGAGAGACACCAGCGAGAGCAGAGCGAGAGGAAGAAGGAGGAGGAGAAGCAGCAGGAGAGGAAGAAGCTGGAGAGACAGACGGCAGAAGAGGAGGAGCAGGGACACGCCAGAGACGAGAAGAACAGGAGAGCGCAGAAGGACGTGCCACTGGACGCTGCCATGAAGAGCATGTCACTGGATTCACCTGCGCCGTTCAGCACTGTGAGAGACAACACACACACACACTCACTCACTCACTCACTCACTGACACACACACACACACACACTCGCACACACTCACTCTCAAACTAACACACACATAAACTCACACACACGTTAGGTTTCTGTGAATTGTGGGGACTTTCCATAGACTTCTATTGTTTTTATACTGACCAAATTATATTTTTTATCCCCCAACCCAACCCTAAACCTACCCCTTATAGAAAACCTGTTTGCATTCTTACACTTTCAGATAAACATCATTTACTATTTTTAGAGCCCGAGCCACTAAATCTAAGGATTTTTTTGTTTTGACTATCCGGGGCATTTTGGGGGCCTTAACGTGCTCAAAAACTCTTGAAAATTGGCACACACGTTGGAAAATGCGGTCATTAGGACGCCGCAGAGGCTGGGACCTGGGCGTGCCACAGGGACTCTACAGCGCCCCCTGGAACACAGTCAGAAAACTTGATGTATAGCTCACACATACTTGCACATATTCATATTAAACTCGGTACACGTATAGATGACATTGAGCCGAACAACTTTCACACTGCATGTCATAGGCTCCGCCCAACAGGAAGTTGGCTATTCAGGGCTGTTTAAAAAGCGCATGCTCTGGAATTTGATATACTCCTCTGAGGATTACCAACCGATTGCCACCAAACTCGGTGAACATGATCTCAAGACATTGGGGACGCTAAATTGCGAAGGGACTTTTGATATCTCGAATGGTTTGCCCGTGGTGAGGTGATGAAGTTATGCCGAGAAATGAGAAACAGGATGTGTGCCGGTATTCGGTAATGCGATATATCACGATAATGAATATGCACGGTATTATCGTGGGCACTTCAAAATACCGAAAATAATTATTTATTAAAAGTTATTCCTAATTTTTTAGTTAGTTTTTCCTACAATCACCAAACTCGGTATATATGTTGTTCTCATAAAGCCGGACAACTTTCTAATTTACAGTCATTAGCTACGACCAACAGGAAGTCGGCTATTTTGATTTGAATGTGGATTTTTGGAAAAATATGGCTGTGAATTAATGCACACTAGTCCTATGAAAATCCTAGAATTCACACCAAACTTTGTCAACAAGATTGCAAAACACTGAGGAACTTAAATTGCGAACAGATTTTGGACATCTTGAACGGTGTTGCCGTGGCGATTTTTTTTTTTTTTGAAGCAACAGTCTTTCACAGTCTTGATGGTTTGGATTAACCCTTTAATTGCTGTATTCCTTAAAACCAGACTGCCAGAGGGTTACTGTAAATGCATATGCCCGCTGTGCCCCTTTTTCTTGATGCCATTGGGGTGGCGATTGCACTGATGGCTTGGGCCCGCCACCGCTGCTTGCAGCTATATTTAATACATTTTTTTCCCTCATGGGGACACAGGCTGCTCCCCACAATATCAAAAATTTCAGGTTTTACTATCCTTGTGGGGACATTTGGTCCCAATGTAGCATAAACAAGAACACCCACACACACACACTACCTTTTCCACTACAAGGCAATATTTGCCCCCTTAAACTTAAAAAAAAAAAAAAAAAAATTAAATACTTTAATTTAAAACTTAAACTGGCAGTAGTCACTGTCTTAAGGAGTCATTTGTTTGAACGATTGATTCAAATGGCTGATTCTTTCATTCAGTGAATCATTCATTAAACTGTTGTCAAAATACCAAAAAACTGAAAATACTGACAATAATTGTCTAAAATGTCACTCCGAATATTAACTGATTATTTTTATATCAAATTTATAAAATATATTTAATTATATTTATATATTATATCATTTATAAAATTTTGCAGTCATGCTGATATTCAGGAGAAACAGCACTTGTGCTTGTGTGATACTGATTTTATCATTTGATATGAATATATGACAACTCGGAAAAATAGATGTATTTTGTGTATAAAATGTTGAAGTTTGGGGATTCTAATGGCATTAACGTAACCTACATCATGCATCAAAAGTGTGCACTAGCCACGTTTTTGTTAGGTTTTTGCAAAGCAACTGACATTCTCAATAATGACATTGTTAATAATTACAGACGATACATATTGCACACACCTTGTGTTGTGTAATGACTCGCGTACTTGAACAGGAGTGTGTAATGCGTGTGTGTGTTGCAGAGGGAGCCTCTGACGCGAGCGCACAGTGAGGAGATGGGCCGAACCGTCCCTGGGCTGCCGGACGGCTGGATGAAGGTATGAGCAGCAGCAGGTGTTTGTTGTTGTTATTGTTTGCTGGTGTTTCTGAACGCTGAGCTGCTTGTCTCTGCAGTTTCTGGACACAGTGACGGGCACCTACCGATATTACCACTCTCCCACCAACCGCGTGCATCTGTACCCTCCAGAGGTTCACACGCCTCAGATCCAGCCCAGCGCCACAAAACCCAAACCACAGCCCGCCGAGACGGAGAAAGAGAAGGAGTCTGAGCGCCAGAGAGAAAAGGAGCGACAGAGAGAGCAGTCTAAACTCAAGCGCTCTTACTCATCTCCAGATATCAGCCAGGAGCTGAGCGCAGAGACCAGCAGAAAACCTGCAGCTGTGCCCTCTATAAACAGAGAAAACAAGTACGTACACACACAAACACACACACAAACACAAACAAACATAAAAACACGGCAACACACACTCATACAAGCACACGCAAACAGAAAAACAAACATGCAAATGCAAAAACAAACACACGCAAACACACACACATGCAAACACACAAACATGCAAATACATATGCAAACACACACAAACACAAACTTACACGCAAACATACATACACGCAAACACATACACAAACACACATACACGCAAACACACAAACATGTAAACATGCAAACACGCAATCACACACACACAAACGCAATCATGCAAACACGCACAAGCACACATTCACATGCAAATGCAAACACACACACTCAAATACAAAAACACACATGCAAATACACAAACATACGCAAACATGCAAACACACGAAAATATGCAAACACACACACACAAACAAACAAACAAACAAACATAAAAACACGGAAACACACACTCATAAAGAAACACAGACAGGTGTGCTGATGTGTGTTTGTGTCTCAGGCCGCTGACTGCTGCCGCTTACACTAAAGTGGAGATCGCGCGGCCGTCTGCAGCGAAGATCCGGAACCTGAACCCAGTGTTTGGAGGTCAGGGGCCGTTACTGACGGGCCTCCGTAATCTGGGCAACACCTGCTACATGAACTCCATCCTCCAGTGCCTGTGTAACACAGTGGCCATGGCTGACTATTTCAACAGGAACTTCTATCAGGACGACATCAACCGGTAACCCGTCATTCAGACGCCGCTGTTTACAGTTTTTTACAATCATTAGGACACATTTCTCAATACTTAGGTCACTTTAATAAAACTCTTCATACAGTGAGCACAATATCAGTCTATGTGGCTAAACTGTGGATCATTTATCATTGCTTTGGCACAAAATGCATTCATTGACCACATCTATCAAATTACGAATTCTTTTATCACTTCGACACAAACACCACCAAAACTTTATGAACTATACAAACCAATTTGCATGTTTACATACTGTTTTCAAACCTATTCAAAACCTAGCACAGTACAAAAATGAATAAGACAGAAATTTGCAACATTTATACAGTAATATCATGTAGAAAAATATTCTGAAAGTAAAAAATCAAATACTATCAAAGCAGCTGCATGTAGCTGAACATCTTCACAAGTGTTAGTCTTTCACTTTCATTACCATCTGTACAAAAGGGGAATAAAGGAGTAATTTTTACTGTAATAATTTTGTACTGAATAATTTTGTACTGTAATGTAAACAAACAGTAGAGAGTATCATTCTTGTTTTGTAAAGAAATTTTACAAAAGAAAACATTGTATAATGCTACCTGTTGTGGGTGCCTTTTAGGACGTTGTGTTATGAGTGATAAAGTGTGTTTGTTTGGTTAAACCTTTGCTACAGTTATGTTAGAATGAGTTGATTTGAGACATTAATGAAGTGTTTTGGTAGTTTTAGTGCATTTTGAATGTGAAATGATCTGCTGTGTCAAGTTGAAGGATGGTTAGGAGAACTGTGAAGAGTTTTGAAAAGTGACTTTAGTATTGAGAAATGTCCTAGAGATTGTAAAAAAAAAAAAACTGTAAACAATCACATTCAGTGTGAAATCAGAGTGTGTGTGTTTCGCAGGGCCAATATTCTGGGTCATAAGGGCGAGGTGGCCGAGGAGTTCAGTGTCATCATGAAGGCGCTGTGGTCGGGTCAGTACAAAATGATCAGCCCTCAGGACTTTAAAGGCACCATCTGTAAAATCAACAACCGCTTCTCCAGCTACGAGCACCAGGACTCGCAGGAGCTGCTGCTGTTCCTCATGGACGGCCTGCACGAGGATCTCAATAAGGTACGGCTCTGAGAGCGAGAGATGAGCGTGTTCTTCAGGACCTCATGATAAAGACGCATTCTCTCGATCTCTCTGTCAGGCGGATAAACGGCGTGGTTATAAGGAAGAAGACATCGATCATCTGGATGACGTGAGCGCCGCAGAGCTGGCCTGGTCCAAACACAAGCTGCTGAACGAGTCCATCATCGTGGCTCTGTTCCAGGGCCAGTTCAAGTCCACAGTCCAGTGCATGAGCTGCCAGCACAAGTCACGCACCTTCGAGACCTTCATGTACCTGACTCTGGAGATGACGTCCAGCAGCAAGTGCTCTCTACAGGTCTCGCACACACGCGCACACACACACACACACACACTCACTCTCTCTCACACACCACACACACACACATACCCTCTCACACTCACATACACTCTCACACACACTTACACACACACACACGCTCTTTCTTGCATATGTGGTTTACGGGGACTCTCCATAGGCTTAATGGTTTTTATTCTGTACAAACTGTATTTTCTATCGCCCTACACCTAAATCTACCCCTTACAGGAAACTACTGGCAATTTTTGAATTTCATAAAACACTGTTTAGTATGTTTTTTTTAAGCCTTTTGTTTTATGGGGACACAGGAAGTGTCCTCATAAACCATGTTTACGTTGTAGTACCCATGTCATTTGTGTCCTCGTAAACCATATATACCAGTACACACACACACACACACACACACACACACGCACACACGTACATGACTCAACTGATCCTGTGTTTACACTGTGCCAAATCAATGACACGCATTAGGGCTGAAGGAATCATTGGGATAAAAAATAAGAGTTATGTATTATGAAATCACAAAGTCTGAGAATATAAATAAATATATGCGTTGCTTGAATAGAGTGAAGTGTGGCACTGTTCATTTACACGCGTGCAGCTCGTATCACAGTAAATGATCCACATGAACTCCTGCCGTCTGTAATCTTGTCTTTGTGTTTCCTGTCTCTGGCCTCTGTTAACATCCTGTTTAGTCTTCATAATATTTCCAAACAAATGACATTTCGGGAAATGATTGCAATTTATTTTGTGTGCAAGTCTGGAACTGAGACCGGCTAAAAAAAAAAAAAAAAAAATTCTGATTTACCGATGGTCTCTATGTATAACGTGGAACGCAACACACGCCACACATTTCACCAGATTCGTAATGAGCTTTTATAAACCTGTTGCCAACAAAGCAGAAACTTGAAGGCTCCTTTGGTTTTCAGCCAAAACAAAAGCTCTGTGCTTTAAAGTTTGAAAGCAAAGAAATAAGTATTATAGTTACTGTAAAATTAAATTATTCTACAGCACAATAATATTATTACAATAGCAATATATTTTTGTTTAATATTTTTTATAATAATAATATTGAGATAGACATTTTATACTCATTACAATGTGGTTCTAGGGATGTTTGTATGTAGCCCTACAAACAAGCATAGCAAACCTTTCCAAAGAAAAAAAATAAAAATACAATTTCCCATTGGTGTGGAGTCACTATTCTGACAGTTAGATTGATTATTATATATTTATAGTTATAGTGTCGGTCTGTGTTGTGAACAGGCCTTAATCAGTGCTGCTGTGTGTTTGTACAGGACTGTCTGAAGCTCTTCTCTAAAGAAGAGCGTTTGACCGACAGCAACCGCTTCTACTGCCGCCACTGTAAGACGCACCGAGATGCCATCAAGAAGATGCAGATCTGGAAAGTTCCACCCATTTTACTCGTACATTTGAAACGGTGAGTGACGTCTGCAGCGCTCCAGTGCAGGGCTCTGTTATCCCGTAAAGCAGTGTGTGAAAGGTGTGTGTGTGTTTGTAAGGTTTAAATATGACGGCCGGTGGAGGGAGAAGCTGCAGACGCTGGTGGATTTCCCTCTGGATAATCTGGACCTGACACAGTACGTCATCGGACCCAAACACAACCTGAAGAAGTACAACCTGTACGCTGTGTCTGTGAGTATGAGACCGCACCGCACACACTCTCTCTCACACACACACATACTCAAACACATACTCAAGTGCACGCACACACTCACACATGCAGTCTTGCACTCTCGCACACTTGCGCGCACACACACACACACACAGACACACTCTCTCTCACTCTCACACAATCTCTCTCACACACATACACACTCACACACACACACACACACACTCTCTCACTCTCGCACAATCACTGACTCGCGCACACTTACGCACTCACTCTCACACAATCTCACTCTCGCACACACACACACACACACACTCTCACTGACTCGCGCACACACACTCACGCACTCACTCTCACACACTCTCACTCAATCACTCACACTCGCACTCACGCACTCACTCACACAATCTCACTCTCGCACACAACACTCTCACTCTCACACAATCTCTCTCTTGCACACACACACACACACACTCACTCACTCTCACACTCACGCGCACTCTCACACACACTCACTCTCATGCACTCACTCTCGCACACACTCTCTCTCTCACACAATCATACACACACACACACACACTCTCTCACTGTCACAATCTCTCACACTCACACACTCACTCTTGCACACACACACTCTCTCACTTTCACACAATCACTCACTCACGCACACACTCATGCACTCTCTCACACACACACACACACACACACACACACACTCTCTCACTGTCTCACAATCTCACACTCATGCACACACTCTCATTCTCGCACACTCTCTCTCTCTCTCACACACACACACACACACACAGTCTCTCACTGTCACACAATCTCTCACACTCACACACACTCAAGTGCATGCACACACACTCTCACTCACACACACACTATCACGCATGCGCGCACACTCACTCATACACGCACACGTGTCTCATCTCTCTGCAGAATCATTACGGCGGGATGGACGGCGGTCACTACACTGCTTACTGCAAGAACCCTCTCAAGCAGCGCTGGCACAAGTTTGACGATCACGAAGTGTCTGACATCTCCGCCTCCTCCGTCCGCTCGGCCGCCGCCTACATCTTCTTCTACTCCTCTCTCTGAGGGGCAGAGACAGGTCGTCACCATGGCGACCGGGTGATTGACGCATGATTGACATACACCTGTGGGTGGAGCTAAAGCCCACGCGTGAGGACTGATGGACACTTCTGCTGAGCGAACGCCTCTCTCTCTCTCTCTCTCTATTTATCTCTCATTGTCTTTCTATCTCTCTCTCTCTCAGTGGGCAGTTTGTTTTCCTGTAGCAGGAGTCTGAACACAGATTCGGAGCGTCAGCCTGCTCTCTGCAAACTCATGGCAGGACTTGATGTCATTTAGACGGATCGTGTGAGATTAGACGTCCGTATACGCGCACTATAATCCAAATCGCTCATTAGACGTGCACCTGCCGCGTTTCATTTATTTATAACGTGACCAAATATAACCAGAGCTGCCGGATCCAAAAGCGATGGGCACTCTGGATGAGAAAATCCAGCTGATGGTTAACACGAAATCACTCACAAACCCACTACTAAATCGCAGTCGAGACGTAAGTATCCCCAGCGTTACGTGCAGCTTGGGCCCTGCTCAATAGGCTAGTGTTCAGGGATCCGCTAATCACAGCAGTGCAATAACCCTCATCGGATTCAGACTGAAACGACTTCATCAGTTTCACACTACAGTCAATCAGTAGATCTGACGGCATCATATCACACACCTGTCTCTCTGTACTAATACTCCTCTGAATCGAGCCGCTCTGAATCACTGAGACGCCTCACGATTCAGCAGCATCTCTCACTGTGGCATGACGTTCGGCATGAGCTTCTGATGGACTGACTGAGTGATTCTCTCACCTGGTTTCTTACAATATTAAGTGCATTCTTTAAATCCACGTATTAGCCTATAAACCTTATACATGCATTAATAAACAGATGTAACGCACGTGTGCTGTGAGTCTTGTCTGTCTGTATTTACAGTATGACAGTCTCAGCAGGATTGTGGGTCTGTCGTGTGTTGAACAGGATTATAAAGCAGATTTTATACTGTAACATCTGATTGAACAAGAAGCATTTGAGGCCAATGTAAAAGCCAGATAAATGTGACACATTCACTTGGCTTTTCTACTCATTCACCATATATACACAGAGTGGTATACCAAAATGAATTGCATATTAAATATAAATAAATGTCTGTGAATGTTAGATTTGGTCTGTGCTATTTAAAATCTGTAAAAATGTTTTCTGGTATGAATCAGATTCAGTCTCTCTTGGTATATATGCTCATGTGTTTTTGTAATATGGTGGATGAGCAGACAATTCACACAACAGGAAGAGATGAATTCTGATGAAAGTCTAGTCTACAGTTATACTACTAAACTAACCAGCAGATAAATCGGTTTTAAGAAACATAACTATTGAACTAATAACCCTGTTACTCTGAGAAACATGACGAATGAAAATAATCTCAAACATGTTTAATCTCCGGCTGTATGGAATCAGTCTGAAGCTAAAAATCAGGGTCTGCTTTCATCATACGCTGTAATTTCTGTCAAATCTGATTCCCTAAAATCTGAACCCAGGCTCTGATGTTGCAGACTGTAAATCTGGGCAAAAGTCATGTAGTTTAATGCAGATTTAACTCAAGTCTCATTGCATCAGATCACATGCTCTGTTTTCATGATGGACACAGACTCAGATTTCTCAGCTTCATGTGTTTAGTGTGTTTAGTGTGTGTGTGTGTGTGTGTGTGTGTGTGTGTGTGTGTTTACCTGTTGAAAACAGAGTGTGAAGGTTCTGGTGTTTCTTGAGATCTTCAAAGCGATGTGTGACCCGCTGACCTCTTGACCTGTGAGTCGCCCTCTCTCCTGCCATCTGATGAACACAATTAAAAACATTCATTCGTTCTTCTGTTGTCTTATAAGAAACAGTGACACAAACTAGACTGTTTACCTGTCAGTCCTGACAGCGTTCAGCAGGATTGTTCGGGTCAGGCGATTTACATTCACTGAACGTGCTCGAATATTTTTTTCCAAACTGAAACATTTAATTTTCTGTTAAAAATGTTATTTTTTGTGGTCGGCCAGTGAAAACTTGAATGACTGGGTCACCTGAAAAAATATTAATGTTGCTAACAAACGTTCAGCCGTGTTGCATGCTTTGGTTCTGTTTTATTTCTGTCCAAACGTCACTTACGTGATTCACGTAAATCCTGAGGTAAAATCTCTTCGCGGTTTTTCTCCGTCGATCGCGCAAACACCGATTCTGACAGGATTTTCTGAGGTGAGCTACTTACTTCACGAACAAATATAAAATACAGAATGAGTAATATCAACAATTTAAAGTTAAGGCGGGGTGTCTGTAACCGTTAACGTTACTGACTTTCAATTCCTGATTCTGTAATTTTCGTGAGGCAGGGATTCTGTTAGATCTCGCGCAATCCAGGTTATTTTGGCTCCATTAGAAAAATTAAATGTAAGTTTGTTAAACGTTTTTACAAAGACTTTTAATCAAAGCACTAAAGTAAAGAAAGAAATTACGACAGCTCTAAGATTGTTCTCTCTCCCGCGTTTTACGGTTGCTATGGTGATCTCAGGCGAACGACAATATTCGCGCGCTTCTGTTTGATTTATTTATTTTGTCAAAATGCTGATGAAACTCTTTTGTGTTTTTCTTAGTAAAGCTACTGGTAAATTAGTTTGTAAAGCTTCGAGTAATTTTGAGTAATATCCATAATATCACGCGATAAAACGATAACACTTACGTTTTATAATAATCGTTTTAAGAGCAAAGCTAAGTCCACACAACAGCTATAACGACAGAGGAGCGGGATCTCTGGATCACCGTTTTTCCGTCAGCGATTTTTCTTTTATGGTGAATGAACGATAAAAACACTGACAGCCAATCAGAATTTGACTCGAGTTCGAGCATAAAAAGGCAGATAATAAAACTGCAGTGTATAATAAACAACGTTATTGTTGGTGTGAACGCTAACATACCCTTACGAAGATTAAGCATGGTTTTATTATAGTAAAAATGTAGCAACCATGTTTGTTTTGTTTTTTGGCATATTGACTACCATTTTTATAACCACAGTTTTACTACAAATACCGTGGTTATAGTGTAGCAAACCCATGGTTACCATAGTTGTACTATTTTGGTTTTATTTGTAGTAAACCATGGTTAATTTTCATAAGGGTAGTTATCCTTATCTAAGTTTATCAAGTTAAAGTTAATTTATAAAGTACATTTAAAAACAACAAATGTCGTATAAGTGCTGTACATGAAGAAATACAGTATTAAAAGACAGACTTAAATACAATTAGCAAAGTGTCTAAAGAACATAAATTCATAAAATATTAGAAAACATCCAAATAAGACCCTAAACATAAGAGCTCAGGTCAAGGGTCAGGCCACCCTAATGAACCTGGACTGAGCTGTAGTTTGACTGGACGCTCTTATTAAACACATCATTACCATAAATCACAAACACACTACAAAAGCTGAAGCTAAATGAATTTCAAAGTGAGTGAAAACACATATGGATGAGATTTAGAGGATTTTTCAGTGTTTTATTAAATATACAGTAAAAAAATGTGTACAGATCCGTTAATATAATATCCCCAGCATCAAATATTCTCACGTTTCAGCTGATAGCATCGTGCCAGATAAATGTATCTATGAGATACACTAGATTAACACTCTCACACGACAATAAAGGACAACAGTACCGCTGTAACATTATAAAGGTGAGTATTGATTGCATGGACTGGTGTGATATCGCACACACCGCGCTGTGGTTTGCATTGCAATCTGCCCATAATCGACATGAGATTCAAACACATAGAAGTCTGAACCATAAATGCATTCATACAGCTCTGTACATAAAAACATTCTCTTGGCATACAGCTCTGTACAAAATCTGATAATAGTATAATGAGCAAGTGTTCTTTCCAAAAAATGACAGACATCACATGTAATGCTTTTATTTTATACAAGGCAACTTCTTGTAGTTTAGAATAAATATTTAACTCTATACAGTGATACTGTACCAGTTATTAACCACTTTATAGTTTCATACAGACATAAAACGTTAAAAAATACTTTTAAAAGCTGATAATCCCTGTTATAATTGTACAGGATAAAATGTGACTTATTAAAACATTTCCAGATTGCATTTGTTCAGAGGCGAGGCATTCGTATAAAGCGTCCTCCACACACACACACACACACACACACACACACACACACCGTGTCTGAGTTTCTGTCTTGCGAAGAGTGTTTTCAGTGATGCGAGTGTGCGCTGGTGTGTGTGCGCGCGGCTCACAGCATTAAGCGCATTGAGGGACGTGCATGGTCTTTAGCGGCGGCCCCTGTAGGCGGTGAATGGGACGGGCCCTCAGAGGGGTCATGCTGCAGCGTCAGTTTATCAGGAGTGTAGTCGTTCCGCTTCAGATCTGACCACACACACACACACACACACAAAACTCGATTGAAACGACTTGATAATTCACTTACAAATCAGTCAGAATTAACACAAACATGCTTAAACTTAATAAATAAAACACAAGTAAATACACTACCAGTCAGAGGTTTTTGAACAGTAATATTTTTAATATTTTTTTAAAGAAGTCTCTTCTGCTCACCAAGCCTGCATTTATTTGATCCAAAGTACAGCAAAAACAGTAAGATTTTGAAATATTTTACTATTTAAAATAACTGTTTTCTATTTGAATGTTTTCAAATGTAATTTATTCCTGTGCTCAAAGCTGAATTTTCAGCATCATTACTCCAATCACATGATCCTTCAGAAATCAGTCTATACTGATTTGCTAAAAAACATTTATTATTATGTTGAAAACAGCTGAGTAGAGGTTTCTTTGATGAATAGAAAGTTCAGAAGAACAGCATTTATCTGAAATAGAAATCTTTTGTAACATTATAAATGACTTTATCATCACTTTTGATCAATTTAAACCATCCTTGCTAAATAAAAGTATTAATTTCTATAATTTCTTCCCTCTCGAAGTACACACGTATAGAATGCTAAAGAATTATATTGCTTTAATATTGTCTCCGAATGTTGACTGTTACAAATTGTAGAGGAATTTAAGTGAGGAAACAAATATCATGTCTCATCTCAAAACAAACACAACAAAATGATAAGGCTTTTCATGCGAGCACATTTAAACTAAAAAAATTAACACTGATTAATTTAAAACACTACTCCACATGCTAGCTGTGTGGGACACTGCTGATAATAATGTTACAAAAAAATCAGCTTTGAAATCACAGGAATAAATTCATTTTAAAATATATTCAAATACAAAACAGTTATTTTAAATAGTAAAAATATTTCACAATTTGACTGGTTTTGCTGTACTTTGGATCAAATAAATGCAGGCTTGGTGAGCAGAAGAGACTTCTTTAAAAAATATTAAAAATCTTACTGTTCAAAAACTTTTGACTGGTAGTGTATATCCACCTAACTCATATAAACAGATAAAAATGGAATTTTTTAAATCAAATTAATTTATTTTCTCTACATTTCAATGCAACAATAAAACAACAAAAAAGCTAAAGTAATAATGTTATGTAAGCTTCAGTGGCATGTTTTTTCCCATCATGCCCCCTCGTGACAGCATGGCGAGATGTGATTCGACCCCCAGGCTCTGGTTCAACCGTCTCTGATCCAACATCGTTCTGTTCAGCGATTACTAAACTCACCTGGAAGTTTGAGTTTTCGGCAGCATGAGTTGCAGTGATGTTTGGCGCGGAAGTTTCGAATGGCATCATCACCAAGATTCGCAGGGCCGAAGATCATATCGTAAGACCTGTCACGATCAAATACATAAAAAGAAAATGAATGAACTCTATAATATTTTACAAGTTGTAATAGACCTTAGTAATAGACAACAGTACAATGCACTGTACTGCAGTCCCTCACAGCTTGATTTTATCTGTCAAAAGTTAAATTAGGTGCTACCCTGACCAGTGTTGGGGAAAGTTACTTTTAAAAGTAATGCATTACAATATTGTGTTACTCCCTAAAAGTATAACCAATTGCGTTACTTGGAAAGTTGGAAAGTAATGCATTGCGTTACTTTTGCATTACCTTTTCCTCATCTGGGCTGGGATTGCTTGCTTGTTTTTAATATAAAAAGCTCTATTTTTTGGCAAATGCAAAAGCCCTTTCACACCAAAAGTTAAATGAATAAGCCTTAGGCTTTACTGTATGTCTGTACATTAGAGAGTTTGCTTAAACCTTTCAGTTGTGCATTCTGGATTACATGAAGAAAAGTATGCAGGAGAAGAAAGTTCAACACTCTTCAGCAATTAAAACAAACAAACAAAACATTATGTTTATCTAAAGTCATTTTTGTTCATTAGTATGATTGAATTGGCTCATTAACCAACATATTAGTTAATAAAATTGGACTTTTTATTATGTTATTTAATTGAATGTTAACATCATAAACAGGTTTGCATCATATTTTGAGTTTGCATTGCACTCTTTATTGATTTTGAGGAATACTGAATGTTTTTGTGTAAGTGTGTTACACTGTCACAAAGACACATTTTATACCACTCAATATATATGAAGATGGTTTTATAACTATATATTTGAGTTTTAATGGTTTTGGACTGTATATACACCGGTGGAGACTCTTACCTTGGGACTTCAACACACTAGGATTCTTAAGGACTGTTTTAGGGTATGATTCAAATGGACAACCTACTTTTAACAGCCGAAGTTATTCTAGTTTTATTGGGCCTCATTTACGAAACAAACGTACGACAGAAAATTGGGCGTACGGTCGTTTCAAAATAAATTGGACCACACAAAATATATAATAGGCTATAATATAATAGCCTATTATAAAACAAAAGGAAAAAAACTGCAACAAGTATAGGCTGCGCTCGTTTTTGTGACATACTTAATGCATTTAGTTCTTCTCTTTATATCTTTATTTGATTTTATTCATCGGATCGAGCTGGCGCTTCACGCACACACTAACAACATTAGTTCTAGCATTGCTTGACATTTCAGCTATTCATCATCAAACTAAAATGCAATCAACAAAATATAAAAGTTAAACTCTTTATTTTAAAAGGTCTGCTGTGAAATTAGTGCGCAGTGCCCAAACAAACATTTTTAAGCATGTGAAGGATTTTACGCGAATATTGGAACACGAGTGAAGTGTAAAGCCATGTTTAGGCTACATAATAACTAATAGTTTAACAACCAAATAATACAAATATGGCAAAAATGGAAACATTTGGATTCTTGTCGAATGAGAGAGGCTCGTGAGTGCAGTGCCATTTCAGCTTTGCTTGACGTTTGTGTGCTGTTTATAATAAATGCCAGCTTATAGCATGATTTTTTAATATTATAGTTTAATATATAATTTTATAGCTGCTTATTTTGTCATTCTTGTTCTGTAATATCGTTAAAAGTAAAGGATTTGTTGTGGACTGAAAGGAACTAAATAGGCTAAACAATGTTTATGTTTGTAAAGGTTTCCTTATATTTACCGGTATTTAATATACATAAAAAATAATGAAATTCTTTGCAATTACAAGGTTAACAGGTGTTTTTGTAGTAAGATCAATTTCTCTTTCATGAGATTACTTCCTCTTTTTGGCCGGGTTTTGTTTCTCCTTGTCGTAAACTCTAGGGGCGAGGCTTCTAAACCGGGGTGTTTTTAGGGGCGTGATATTCAAATGACGATTGTTTTCAGCCGCCAGATTTATCAACATACAATCATTCGTACAATGAGATTGATGGCATACGAATGATTCATGAATCACACGTGAACTCTGTTGTAAGTTGATTTGTGCACACGGATCTGCGCTCATTTCTACGTTAGATTGATAAATGAGGCCCGGTGTGTTGTTTTAAGTTCCTTGTGCATTATGTCAATACACTATTTATTCATCCTACTTTTGTTGTTTGTCTCATCTTTTTAAAAACACTTATTTTATCTCACCCCTTTAAATTATTGGAACATCTTCCAATAAGGCCGATCGTTACAGGTGAGATGAGTAAATGCATGTTGACATTTAGTCTAGAACTACAGTAAGATCATGTTCACACACAACGCTCTGCACTTACTCCTGATTTCTCTGAACATGGCAACACCAGAGCTGTCAGTCAATACATGAGAAACAAAGAGACTGCTGTTACTTATTTGAAAATGTAACTGAGATATTTATTGTAAATTAAAAAGTTATGCATTACTTTACTAGTTACTTGAAAAAAGTAATCTGATTACTGCCCCTGACTAACGTCTATGATCTTAAAATAGGGGTCATTTTCATTCATGTTTCTCACCCTTTCTCTCCGCTTTTAATGACTGATGGATCTGTCAGTATCTCACCGACCCCTAAAGAGAGAGAGAGAGAGAGAGATCAGTCAAACCTCATTCATCACATACAGACCTTCATTTCAACTCACCTCTCCGTCTGTAAAACAAACACAAGTTTACAGAAACACCTGCAATGGTAAAGTGTTTCTACAGTATGAATAGTTCACCAAAGAATGAAAATCCAGTCATGATTTACACACCGTGATTCCGTAAGCCCTTCTTTCTTTTTCAGACCACAAAAGGAGAAACTTAAAGAAGTGTCCCAGTTGCACTCATCTATATAATGGCAGTGGATAGGGACTAAGCATCAAGATCATTCTCATTTTTGGGTGAACTAACCCAGAAGCCTCATGAAGCTCCTGGTTTAGCTGAAGCACTGATAACTGGAGTTTCAGATGAAGACTTTAGTGTGTGACGCGTGTGAGTGAGACACAAACCCTGCAGGTCGAGCACCAGCAGCTCTCCTCGTGTATATTCGTACGTCCAGTGGCTGAAGGCCAGCATGGTTTCTTCCAGAAGGTTAGTCGGGACGATTTCGTCTCCGTTGTTGTTATTAAACTTGCGGAAATCTCCAGTGATGCACTCCTCGATGGCGAACCACTGACCGGCAGAGTGACAGTAGAGCAGAAACACCTCCAGAAACCTGCAGAGACACACTGCTCTCAGAAACACCCTCAACACTAACAGGACTCCTGCATCTGAGTGTGTGTGTGTGCGCGCATGTGAGTGAGAGTGTGTGTGAGTGCATGTGTGTACGAGAGTGTTTGTGTGTGTGTGAGTGCGAGAGTGTGTGTGTGAGTGAGAGTGCGTGCGTGAGTGAGTGCATGTGTGTGTGCGCGAGTGTGTGTGTGCGCATGTGAGCGCATGAGAGTGTGAGTGCATGCGTGTACGAGAGTGTTTTTGTGTGTGCGAGTGCAAGAGTGTGAGTGTGAGTGCGTGTGTGAGTGCATGTGTGTGTACTGGTTTTTGTGGTTTACGGGGACAAAATTTGTATAATGACATGGGTATGACAGAGGTATTACAATTTGAAGGTGGTTTATGAGGACACTGCCTATGTCCCCGTAATTCAAAAGGCTTAAAAAACATACTAAATGGTGTTTTTTTGAAAATCTAAAAATGCAGAAAGTCTCCTGTAAGGGGTAGGTTTAGGTGTAGGGTTGGTGTAGGGCAATAGCACATACAGTTTGTACAGTATAAAAACCATTACGCCTATGGAGAGTCCCCACAAGGATAGCAAAACAAGTGTGTGTGCATGTGTGTGTGTGCGAGAGTGTGTGTGTGTGAGTGCGTGTGTGAGTGCATGCGTGTGCGAGAGTGAGTGTGTGTGCGCGCGTGCGAGTGCATGTGTGTGTGTCAGTACCTGGGTGAGTATGGGATGGTTTTGGGTCGGATCTGATTGAAGGCAAATGTGAGTTTCTGAGCTGCTCTCTGCTGCTGAATTTCCTGTTCAGAAACACAAACACACGTTCAGCGGCGTCACGCAGACATCAGCACTCGTTCACTCATCCAGGACGACACTAAATGTAGTTTTAAATGGGGTAAAGAGACTTTTGAGATTCAATCACAATCAGAAGTGTATGAGTAGTTTGTAGTGTAACAAAAATGGACCGCCTACTCACCTATCAATCAAGCACTGCACTAAAACAGGAGTTTAAAATGTGTAAGCAAAGGCTGAATTTATATTCCTGATGTTACATCCAATTTTACTAATCAGTTTAAAGCATTTCAGTATAAAATTTTAATTCATATCAGAGTTTACTCTACAGTAAAAAAAACACTGCTTGATCCAAAGTACAACAAAAACAGTAATATTGTGAAATATTTTTGCTATTTAAAATAACTGTTTTCTATTTAAATATATTTTGGAATGTAATTTATTTCTGTGATCAAAGCTGAATTTTCAGCATCATTACTCCAGTCTTCAGTGTCACATGATCTTTCAGAAATCATTCTAATATACTGATTTGCTGCTCAAGAAACATTTATTATTATTATTATTATTATTATGTTGAAAACAGCAGAGTAGAATTTTTTCAGATTTCTTTGATGAATAGAAAGTTCAGAAGAACAGCATTTATCTGAAATAGAAATCTTTTGTAACATTATAAATGTCTTTATCACCACTTTGATCAAAGCATCCTTGCTAAATAAAAGTATTAATTTCTATAATTTCTCTATAATTCCCCCCCCCTCTGGAATCGATTCTGTGCTTAGTTTTTAACAGCAGATGGCACTGCATGCTTCCTTACACACACATCACTTGAACCTCAAATAATCATTCATTAAGTTTGAAAAGTTTGAAGAGAATTAAGGGTTTTCACAGTGGGCTGTGTTTTCATTAATCTTGCATCATAAAAGCATTCTGAGTCGAGGTATAATTATGTGTCTGAGCCGAATGCACAAGCACTCTTCTTCGTGAGCATTTGAGTGTGTGGTTAAAAACTAGCCTAGAGCGCATCTGCTGTTAAAAACTAACCTCCGAATCGATTCCGGAGAGAATCACGATGCATTCCGAAAATCTCAGAATCGATCCACGAATCGAGATGCATCAATTTATCATCGCAGCCCTCTCTCACATGCTGTATGTGTTCGTACCCTGAGACAGAGGTGCAGGACGGTGTCCTCTTTGTAAATGCTCTGCCAGGTGTTGACCACCTCAGGCAGGAAGGACTTGACGATGTACAGGTGTCCAGGCTTCAGGATGTCGTATTCAGACCAGGTGCAGAGCACCTTGAGCGCCCGCCGCAGGCCACCTCCCATCTCCTCCTTACTGAGGAACTCTATCTTAGCGCAGAGGCCGCGCTGAGCCCACGACGACATGCTGTTATTGATGCTGTTTGGAGAACTCTCCTCCAGCCGATACACGGTCACCGGTTCACCTGTGCCACACGCAAACACCAGAACGTCACGCCCACACATGCCAGTGACATCACAGTCAGACAATATCACGAAACAAATACACCGCAGGGCTGGGCGGCATGAACTACACCTTGATGATAAATGTTATGATTGAATTCAGTCTTTTACAAACAAAAGGTGCTTCCCCAGGTGAAAAACAAGTGCACTTCCATAATGTACTTAAAGTGCTCTATTTTTGTGCACTAATTGTGTAATTTTGTAATATACTAAAAATTATTCTTTAGAACCTCTTAAGATAAACTTAAGATCATCTAAGTGTACTCAACTGTGCTATTTTGAGACACCATGAATATGAACTAAAATGCACTTTCAATATACTATCTCTGTATTTAAAAAATACAAAAAAAAAATAGTCACCACTTGTAGCAAACTTGAACCCATCTTTCATACACTAGTACACTCAAGTGGTGACTAAATACATTTTTTAAATACAAAGATAGTATGTTAAAAGTGCATTTTAGTTCATATTCATGGTGTCTCAAAATAGCACAGTTGAGTACACTTAGATGATCTTAAGTTTATCTTAAGAGGTACTAAAGAATCCGTTTTAGTATATTAAGTACAAAATTAGTGGACGAAAATAGAGCACTAAGTACATTATGGAAGTGCACTTGTTTTTCACCTGGGTCATCTGATTTAATGATTTTCTCTGTTTATTTGGAATTTGATGGACGCAAAGCAAGAATCAGCTGATTCATTTCAAATGGATCAGTCTGGCATCAGTGTAAAAACTATGGAAGCCTCTTTCTGCCACTGAATAAAAAATAAAAAAGGTAATTGCGACTTTTTAATCTCACAATTCTGACTTTTTGCTCGCAATTGTGAGTTTACATTTCGCAATTCTGACGCTTTTTCTCAGAATTGTGAGAAAGTCAAAATTACCTTTTTTTAAATTTTTTTTATTCAGTGGCGGAAACGGGCTTCCATAAAAAAAAGATTCAAAGCAGTCAGATATTATATAACAGTTCAAACTCTGATTCTATTGAAATGATATTGTTATTGAACTGAACAGAATGAACACTGAACTCAGCTGAATTTTGACATCTCATATTTAATGAAGTTTGCATCATTTCTGTAGGTCTTAAAAAGGTTAATAAAAATCTTAATTTTAAAAGCAGATATTTATTCGTTTTAATCATAAAATCACGTTATTTTGATCAGTTTCTCAGAAAACGCCACTTCATATCTTCTGTCATTGTGCATCTGAAGTAAATGCATCTTGATTTAAGAATCTTTAGACATTTGCACATTTGTCTGACGTATTTTAATATCACTCCATGTTTCTTCTCTCATATGTTTACTGTGATTCACGCTGTCACGCCGCCCAGAACTACATGAAAACAGCAAAGCCTGATGGGACAGAGAGAGACAGGAGAGCAGGAGGGCAGTACTGCGTCTTACCTCTAGGGGGCACCGGGGTGAATGGAATACTCTGAGACAACCGCATCAGGTTATTACGCTCCACCGCTAACACACACACACACACACACACACACACACACACAGGGCTGATGTCAGTACACGTCACAGGAGCCACACGCCTGCTTCAAACCCACCGCCCGCTAAACCACACGCTCTCATTACAGTCTGTGTTTGAGTGAGGCATCGTGGCTCGGGTTTGAATCAGGACATTTATGATTTCATTGGACAAAATGACAGAAACACTGACCTGAATACTGATAACTCTCCATGGGTTTGAACGGAGAACCGATTGCTGCTCCACAGACACAAAGAGCAAAGAATGAGCAGAACAACACACAAAATACCACAGTATTACCATGGTCCTGATGCTATCAGTGTAGTACTGTATTTGTAAGTGCAGCGCTGAGAGAGACCAGCAGGGGTCAGACTTACAGTCCTTACGCGCGCCCAGGTGTGTGTGTCGACCAGCGTACAGACCTGCAGCTGAAACACACACACAGAAAAGCAGTCAGACTAAAGCCAGGATCAGTTCAGCTGTCATTAGATGATCATTAGATGTGATGAAACACTCACTGTTTGAGATGTTGTCTCCTTGGCTCCTGAAAACAAGAGAAACAAACAAGAAAATCACTTATAAAAATAAATCACACACACGTTTGTTTGACTATATCAGTGAGCTCATCTCATACACTCAGTATTTTTGTATGTGACCCTGGAACACAAAACCAGTCATAAGGGTCAATTTTTTGAAACTGATACATCATCTGAAAGCTGAATAAATAATCTTTTCATTGATGTATGGTTTGTTAGGATAGGACAATATTTGGCTGAGATACAACTATTTGAAAATCTGGAATCTGAGGGTGCAAAAAAATCTAAATATTGAGAAAATCACCTTTAAAGTTGTCCAAATGAAGTTTTTAGCAATGCATATTACTAATTAAAAATTTTTAAGTTTTTATATATTTACGGTAGGAAATTTACAAAATATCAGAATACTTTTCCCATTAACTGGTTAAATGCACAACACCGCTGTAAGCTGCGTCAAAGAGCGTGTGCACTCTGATGTAAACAAGCACGGATGAGAAGCACATGGCGGAACACGTGAGAGACGCTCTGGATGAAAGCGCACATTCACTCTCTGACAGCAGATGGCGCTGAACAGCAGATGCAGCGTTATTACCCCAGAAACCCGTAAACAATGCAGCTGCGCTACTTCTAACAGTGCGTTCACACCAGACACGACTTGCGCGAATAAATCGCGCTATTTGCGCATACTTGGATGCTTGAACATTTTGAGTTTACTCGCTTCATTCGTGCGTGAAATTCACTTCACAACAGATGCGAATTCGCGTCATGGGAGGGGCTTATATAGCTCAAATTGAGTAAAGAGCGTTTTTTACAACAATTGTCCGACCTCCTCACTCACTTTCTTCCAAACAAGATCCTTTTTATTCCTGTTTCTATAAAAGTACGAAGATGTATCGTACAGCTCCGGGTATCCACATACAGCGACTATGATTTTGTCCTCCATTGTTGTTTCAGATTTCTGCCTCCGCACGCTAAGTCGTAACCACGTCACTACTAGAGCAAGCTCCTGATTGGTTAACGCGGCGCAAATTTTCGCCAAAGTTCAGATTTTTCAACTCACGCGAATCACGCATTACGCGAGTCAAACGCCTGAAACGCTCAATTCGCGCCGCAGGCTGTCTATTCGCATCTTTGCATTGACTTAACATGTAAATCACTCGCGCTTAACGCTTCATTCGCGTCTGATGTGAACACACCTTAAAACGTATTTAAATGATTTAAATAGCCATTCAGATTTTTGTATTCGCAGTGGTGTTCAGCACAGCACCAAATACTTCAATATTTAGACTAAATAGGCTATTTATTTTAAAACATCTTTACATTTTAATCTGGACTGCAACATGCCCTAGAGATATTGTTTGACAGTGTTTTGATTCTTTATTGTTCGTCATACTTTACATTAGGGCTTCGCTGGTTAACATTAGTTAAAGGGGTCCTATTATGCTTTTTCACTTTTTGAATTTTAGTCAGTGTGTAGTGTGTATGTTTGGGCATAAAAAGATCTACAAAGTTACAAATCTCAAAGTCCACTCCAAAGGGAGATATTTCGTTTTTAAAAAATCCCTTTTCAAGAACTACAACAAACGGCTCGTTTGGACTACAAAGCTGTTTTCCTGTATTTGTGACATCACAAATTGGTCCATTAGAATATCATTAAAATAAATCCCGCCTCCAGAAATTCAAATGCACGTTTCAAAACGAAACCCGGTGTTGGTGTTTTATATCACTGTATTTCTGATGGAAACCGACTTCAGAAAATTTTGGATGTCATTTTCATTTCATCTTGCATGTAATGTCTGATAAAGCAGCGTTTGTGAGCGGAGCTCTGCTTTGTGTACAGCGTTACCGGGGAAACCTTGCTCTCTCCCGCTCCAACAGCGCCTCCCGCTGGCAGAGAATTAATCTGCATATATATATGCCGCCACAAATAGTGTAACACTGTGGGACTATGATGTAAATAAATTCAACTGTATAACAGTTTCACTGTAATTCAAGTTATAATGTTAGAATTAAAGAACAATAAACATAATACATATTACCATTGCACTTATCTGTACATAATAAATGCAGTTATTTTTAAGCTGTTGTTGTCATCCTATCTAAAACGTGATTTAGCCAAAAAAACAACAACAATATCGTTACCACTTTAATATGTCTTGCAATATCCGTGCGTGCACAGGTTCTGCGTGATCCTCTTGTTCAATATTCTTGGGGTTTGAATTGATATGGCGATATTGACGACCTTGCTGTTTTGGCAAGGGGCGGGGCAGCACTGAAACACCTTCTAAGCTGTTCGCCAATCACAATGCACTGGGACAGCTAACCAATCACAACACATTTCATTTTTTGGAAGGCGGGCCTTCATCAAACTCGGAACTAATCGAGCCGTTTGTGCCAGGCTGGGGAGGAAGGTATTGTAATAATGTAAATTATGTGAAAAATAATGCGATTTTCGAACCACCAAGCATGAGAGCATGTTCGAGTACACCCCCAAAACAAAATCAAGACTTTGTAAAAGAGCATAATAGGACCCCTTTAATTAATTAGTTAACAAACTCCCAATGAAAAGTTCTTCTAAACGTTCATTAATCTTAGGTAATTGAAATATTTAATAGCACATTGTTAAAATCAAAATTATAAACTGTATTTTTTTTTTTTTTTTTTTTTTTAAATGAACCCGAGCTAACATGAACTAAGAGTTGTATTATTTTTAACAAAAATGAATAACTTCTGTAGCAAATGTAGCTTTTTCTCATTGATAATGTTAATGCATTAACTAAGGTCAATTAATGAGATCTTACTGTAAAGTGATACCTTTTGGTCTTTTAATTCCTTTGCATTTTAATCTGTGTAAAATGTTTAACTTTATAATTTTTTGTGTATTGCTTTGTTGTATTTAAATGTTCAGATATTTTTGTTATAAGAAAAAAGTTATTAAACTTGTTATACTGTGATATGACAACACTTTTTTTTGCAACTAAATTTCAATATCGTGATCATACCGTATAACATTAAAAACATTAGCAATTAATCGCAACATGAAAAACTGATACCGGCATATCCCTAGTTCGGTGCATGAGGCCTTACAACGAATACAGACAATTCACCCTCACTTCAGAAGGGGGTGCCCGCAGTATTGCAACGCTGTTTGATAACCGCCAGCAGAAGAACAGAGAATGCCATGAGTTGTGCACTTGAAAACAAAGGCCACTAGACAGTGACCATGTGCTGATTCTGAACTCGTCTCTCACTGACAAAGGAGTAAAGGCTTGCGCACTCAACTGTTTGCGAAATGGAGCTTTGTGCTTGTGTATCCTACCTCTCTCATTCGGCACAAATCCAAATATTCCATAATATTTCCATATATGCGATGTAATTGAATGCTAAACTATTATTTATTATGTAAATTATAGGCTTTGTACTTCAGTTGCGTTCCAACGGTGACACAGAGGCGGTCGCGCTGATGTTTGGTTCATTGTATTTTATTTTGATAAAGTACCAACTGCGCTGTCAAGTTAGCAATGCTGGAACTGATGTGTTTTGTGTGTGTGTGTGTGCGCGTTGGCACAATCACTTTAGCTGTTTCCTTATACCAGCATAATCAACTTAAAACACTTATTGTCTTATTAATAATGCATCACTGTAAAAGGTCTACTTTTATTTGTGTACACTCACAATGAAAACAAAACATTGTGCTTTTGTAAAATAAAGAAAACAAATAGGATGTCACTTTCTGCCATTTGAGTTTCCTTTCTGTGAACAAATTAAGCTTGTCACAAAAATTAACTGAAACTCGGCATATATAGTCTACGTTATGTGTCGCACCTTTTTTCCCCTTGTTTATCTGTTAACTAAATCAAATATATTTCAAGTATTTATTCCTCATATGTACAGGTGCATCTCAATAAATTAGAATGTTGTGGAAAAGTTCATATATTTCAGTAATTCAACTCAAATTGTGAAACTCGTGTATTAAATAAATTCAATGCACACAGACTGAAGTAGTTTAAGTCTTTGGTTCTTTTAATTGTGATGATTTTGGCTCACATTTAACAAAAACCCACCAATTCACTATCTCAACAAATTAGAATATGGTGACATGCCAATCAGTTAATCAACTCAAAACACCTGCAAAGTTTTCCTGAGCCTTCAAAATGGTCTCTCAGTTTGGTTCACTAGGCTACACAACCATGGGGAAGACTGCTGATCTGACAGTTGTCCAGAAGACAATCATTGACACCCTTCACAAGGAGGGTAAGCCACAAACATTCATTGCCAAAGAAGCTGGCTGTTCACAGAGTGCTGTATCCAAGCATGTTAACAGAAAGTTGAGTGGAAGGAAAAAGTGCGGAAGAAAAAGATTCACAACCAACCGAGAGAGCCGCAGCCTTATGAGGATTGTCAAGCAAAATCGATTCAAGAATTTGGGTGAACTTCACAAGGAATGGACTGAGGCTGGGGTCAAGAGCCACCACACACAGACGTGTCAAGGAATTTGGCTACAATTGTCGTATTCCTCTTGTTAAGCCACTCCTGAACCACAGACAACGTCACTGCACCCGTTTACCAGGAAATTTTGGAGCACTTCATGCTTCCTTCTGCTGACCAGCTTTTTAAAGATGCTGATTTCATTTTCCAGCAGGATTTGGCACCTGCCCACACTGCCAAAAGCACCAAAAGTTGGTTAAATGACCATGGTGTTGGTGTGCTTGACTGGCCAGCAAACTCACCAGACCTGAACCCCATAGAGAATCTATGGGGTATTGTCAAGAGGAAAATGAGAAACAAGAGACCAAAAAATGCAGATGAGCTGAAGGCCACTGTCAAAGAAACCTGGGCTTCCATACCACCTCAGCAGTGCCACAAACTGATCACCTCCATGCCACGCCGAATTGAGGCAGTAATTAAAGCAAAAGGAGCCCCTACCAAGTATTGAGTACATATACAGTAAATGACCATACTTTCCAGAAGGCCAACAATTCACTAAAAATGTTTTTTTTATTGGTCTTATGAAGTATTCTAATTTGTACTTCAGTCTGTGTGCATTGAATTTAATACACGAGTTTCACAATTTGAGTTGAATTACTGAAATAAATTAACTTTTCCACGAGATGCACCTGTATATATGTACTGCAGATTTTATATATATAACATTATAATTTAATATAATATTTAGTATTTTCATATCTAGGTGGAAAAAAAATTGTAATTTCTACTACAGACTGTTCAAAATAAATGACAAGAAATCTAGCATAGATTTGTTTGTATTTTTCCTGTTGTACCGAAATCATATCGAACCGTGACCCCTGAACCGAGGTACGTACCGAACCGTGTCATCTGTGTACCGTTAAACCCATAATATATATATATATATATATATATATATATATATATATATATATATATATATATAATATTAGTGGTGTCCGTTGCTATGGTGCAAAGAGCGCTCCGTTCATAATCACTAAAAAGCTGTCAGTTCATCGAGATCTCACAAAGATACGTTGTTATCAATAAAGATCTCTACACTGCACAACGCATCAACACTTTGTTATAATGAGATGAATCGTGCTGAACACAATACCACAACAAAAACCCCGGCGATTTGAGCAATGAGTGGATTCTAACTTAAACGCCTCTGATTTAAGAAATCAACAGATATGTCCGTGATTGGCTACATTGCTCAACGTTGCAAAAACACTGACATAGAAATCGATCTCCAGAGCGCAAACCACAATGCACTGGATAGTTTGCCAAATATTCAATAAAATGCCATTAATACAGCTTTAACTGAGGGTGCTTTTGATTCCGTCCCCATAGAACCAGGCCTGAGTACAGCAAGGTTCAATCATGAAAACACAATCACTTTATTTGTTGTCAACTTCAAAACACACACAGCGTTACTCACAGTTTGCTGGATTGTGCTGATTTCCCCTGAGAATGAAAGACAAACAGAGTTAATGTCGTTTCTCTAAAACACTCGTTTTTTTTTATTTTTATTGTTGTTTGTTTGACTGACCAACAGCAGATCCTCATAACGCGAGATGTCCTCCAACGACACACGCGTCCTGTCCTGCTTACCGAGTGCTGAAACACACACACACACAATGTTTAACATGACTAAATCTACAGAAGAGTGTGTGTAACGGCGTTCAGCTGTCAGCAGGTGGCATTTGTGCTCACGATGTCATCATGAGCTGCTGAATCAAGGTTAATGTTTAAAGCGCCTGGTGTTATGCAACGCTGCCGTTTACACTCACTGGACTCTGGATGCAGGAACGAAGGGTTTCTGTCGAACTCTGTGAAACCGGCGTATGAGTTCACCGTCCGCATGTGACCAAGCGCCGCCGCCTGCAGAAACACATGCCAGATTGAGCCACGCCAGAGAGAATCACCACATCTTTAACATTCAGAAAACTACACTCACCACTTCCCGAGCCTTTCTAGGGGGACTCGACTGCCTGCCACTGACAGCGACCTCTTTAGGGAACGACCTCTGACCTTCAGGATCATCCTTGTGACCTTTGGAGAAAAGAGTTCAAACTTTTACAGACCGAACCACACTGACAGTGGTGACCAAAATGATTAGAACACTAGTATTTTCAGCAGCTAAAAAATGGTTTCAAGTCAGTTATTTCTATCTTTTGCTGTAGTGTGTCAGTAAGAAATATCAGTTTACATTTCCAAACATTCATTTTGCCATTAATTGTAATAATCCATGAAGAAACAGAACAAACTGAGACAGACTAAATCCAGAAGAACTGATGCTTCAAGAAACCTACCTGCAAAGCTACAGTACTGTTAAAAGTTTTAGGCACTTGTGTAAAAATGCTGTAACGTGAGGTTGCTTTTAAAAAATAATGTCATAAATAGATTTTCTTTATCAATTAACTTCTATTAACTAAATGAAATCAACATTTGGTGTGAGCATCCTTTGCCTTTTCAGGAGCTTTGCAGGCAGGTCTCTTAAAGCATCAGTTCTTCTGGATTCAGTCTGTTTCAGTTTTGATTATTACAATTAATGGCAAAATGAATGTTTGGAAATGTAAACTGATATTTCCTACTGACACACTACAGCAAAAGATAGAAATAACTGACTTGAAACCATTTTTTAGCTGCTGAAAATACTAGTGTTCTAATCATTTTGGCCTCCCCTGTATGTTTAGCCACATTCATCAGTGGATTACAGTCACCGTTAAATCTTTCCCTCTGATGAGCTTTAGTAACCCGTCACTAACCAAACCCCTAACCAGCACCAGCCCGGGTTAGTTTAATCTACCGCAGTCACACACAGCACTGCGCTCACTCCCGAGGGACACTTAGTAAAAAAGCAACCGGTTGAGACGAAACCACCAGAGGTCACCCGTCTCACCCTCTCTAACACACACAGGGGCATGCGGACGGGGTGAGGGTCAAAGGTCACAGTTAGGGCGGGGTTCCCCGATTCCCAGCGGTGGACCGAAGCCAAACCTCCGCTCCTCTGTCTGAGTCGGTTCAGCACGCGTCTGCAGCGGTCGTCCCTCTGGGGGCGCCGGGGGCCCCGGGGCCAGTGTTCAGGGGCCAGAGGGAGGCCTGGAAGGGGCGTGTTTCTGTCAGGCGGGTCTGATCTGTCATCTTCATCGTCAGAGAAGGCGTAATTGACGTATCCCTCAGGCTCATTTACAACCACCACTGGGGGGCCTCCATCATTCGTCTCATAAACACCCTCCTCTTCCTCCTCATACTCACCCACGAAGGCCCCGAACTCCACTGCGACAACATGCGATGGCTCTGTGTGCGTTTGCGAGTCGGTGAGCTGTGAAGGCGTGCTGACGAAGAAAGTGGCTGCGGTTGCTGGCGCACTGACGAGGGAGCTTGGGCCCGTACTTTGTCTGCGATGCCGCAGCATAAACGACTGCGGTAAAGAGGATTCGGCTGTAAACGGAGGCCGTCTCTCGGGACACAGAGGAAGCTCCGCCCCCTGCTGCTCCTCAGCTCCGCCCCCGAACAGAGACTCCGCTATGCTAGCGGTGGGGGGCAGGAATCCCACGCTGCACCGCACCAGCGCGCTCGACTTGGAGTGTCCCGTCACATCGGGCCCCAGGTTCTTGGAGACGCTGAGTTCGCGCGTGATCTGGTTGTGTACTTTGCTGGCTTCGGACGATCGCTGCGCCGTTAGTGCCTTTAGCGTGTCCACTGTGAGCGCTGAGAGGTCCTGCAGGTGTCCGATTTGAGAATCCAGCGTGTGCAAAGAGCGTTTAATGAAGTTCACCTTGTTTCCGACCTCCTTCAGCTGAACGCACATTGTTTCCACCCTAAAAAGATAGGCAAACACAATCAATTCAATTCTCATTTATTTGTATCACGCTTTTCACAATACATATTGTTTCAAAGCAGCTTTACAGAAAATAATCACAGTATCGGGAGCTTTAGGTTTCACTTTTACAGCTATGCATTTGGCAGACACTTTTATCCAAAGAGGTACATATTTCAGTCCTCACTTTCCCTGGGAATCGAACCCATGACCTTGCTGCAGTAATGCTGGTTTAGCTTTCACATTTAGGCCTACATTCATGCATTTGGCAGACACGTTTATCCGAAGTTTTGCATTCAAGGTATACAGTTTTTCAGTTCATGCATTCCCTGGGAATCAAACCCATGACATTGCCAGTACTAGCACCATGCTTTACAGTTTAAGCTACACGTTTACATTCATGCACTTGGCAGACGCTTTTATCCAAGGCCACTTGCACTGCATTTAAAAGTTTTTCAGTTCTTGCAATGCCTGGGAATTGAACCCATGACCTTGAGGTTGCAAGTACCATGTTCTACGGTTTGCACTACAGTAATGCTGGTTTAGGTTTCACATTTACATTCATGCATTTGGCAGACACTTTTATCTGAAGTTTTGCATTCAAGGTATACAGTTTTTCAGTTTATGCATTCCATGGGAATCGAACCCATGACCTACTGTTTGGTGTTCTGTAATGTTTTTTTTAATGTAAACATGCTCATGGATCAAGCAATCCCTCAGACGTCAACAAAAAGACTGTAGCTTCAGGAACAATAAAAGTCATTAAAACCAAGCCATAAATGTGTCTGACTGGTGTATTTTTATACAAATATAATGTGTCATTATGACAATATGAGGTCACAGTGACAAACAGCAGGTCATAGAGTGACACTCATTTCACTGATGATATTGAAAGAGAAAGAGTCTTGACAGTAAATTTTCCACCAAGAAGTCATAGATGTTTTCTTCAGTAAACGATCTGTAAATTTCACTCTCAGACTATCAATCTCAATATTTTATTTCAACCATGCATTGCATAACTACTAATTAACCTGCTCACTAAAGATTACTCGCATTGTGTTTTGGACCCTGATGCACATGGACTCGTACCTGTCAGACGTGAGTCTGATTCTCTCTTCACTCCCAGAGTGAAACTGATCGTCTTTCTCGTGAAAGTATGTCTCCACGCACTGCTCCTCGAAATCGTGCAGCTTCTTCTGGTCCTCCTCGGTCAGGAAGAGCTCTGAAAAACACCAGCACAGTCAAAGCGCTGACAGACGCGAGCATAGAGGTACGTTACTTACTTACGTTATAGAATTAATTTTCAAATTCTTCTCTTAATGTTTAAAGCATTAAACAGTTTGGCCCCTCCTTATCTTTCAGATTTATTGACTGAACATCGTCCAGTCTTTTCTCTCCGGTCATCCAACCAGAGATTATTATTCATCCCAGTGTTGAAGCTGAAGTGCAGGGGTGACCGCTCTTTTTCAGTAGCTGCCCCCAGATTGTGGAATGCTTTGCCCTTCTGTATAAGATCTGCATCTTCACTATCTGTTTTTAAATCCAAGTTCAAAACCCATTTTTTTTGATTTGGCATATTATCAATGACTACGTTTACATGGACAACAATACTCTGATTTTACTCCGACGAAGACGAACTATATGTTTATGCGTGAAATTCTGGAGGGAACGTCGGATGGCGTCGTGTGGGGACGTAATGACGTGTGCCATTAATCGAACTATGTACTATAACATGTAAAACGGGAACATGAAAGGATTATTCTAAAAGCAACTCATGTAAACACCTTAATCATAATATTGTGTTATTCAGAAAAAGGTTGCTTACTGATGTCCATGTAAACGTAGCCACTGATAAGGTTCTACTGCACTGTTTTTAGTAATTATTTTGTATTTGTCCTACTGTTATGTTTTCTATTGTGCAGCATATTGGTCAACCTTGGTTGTGCTTAATAGTGCTATATAAACAAAATTGACATTGACATTACTTGGTCCATAGGCGCTGCTGTCCTTCTTCCTCTTCCTGCAGATGGACGACAGCACAGACGCCACATGGCTGAGCAGAATCAGC
Organism: Spinibarbus caldwelli; assembly: GCA_039654775.1. Classification (NCBI taxonomy): domain Eukaryota; kingdom Metazoa; phylum Chordata; class Actinopteri; order Cypriniformes; family Cyprinidae; genus Spinibarbus; species Spinibarbus caldwelli. Next base: position 364,319 of record CM077239.1, read on the forward strand.
GGCGGCGGCAGGACGGGCTTGTCGTGGTACGCCATGATGAAGTGGTAGCGCTGGTATTTCCACACCAGGTTAGAAATGGACTTGACCTGCAGGTAGACATTACTGTGGAGAAACGGCACGGTCAGTTAAGCTGACGAACGTCAATCAATCCAAGTTTATTTGTATAACGCTTTTCATGTTGCAAAGCAGCTTTACACAAAATTAAAGTTTCTACATTATATTAAGTACTAGCTTATCAGTGGTGACTAGTTGTCAAGCTGATGTCCATATGTGACCCTGGACCACAAAACCAGTCATAAGGGTCAATTTTTTGTATCTGAAACCTGAGTAAATAAGCATTGATGTATGGTTTGTTAGGATAGGACAATATTTGGCTGAGATACAATTATTTGAAAATCTGGAATCTGAGGGTGCAAAAAAATCTAAATATTGAGAAAATCACCTTTAAAGTTGTCCAAATGAAGTTCTTAGCAATGCATATCACTAATCAAAAATTAAGTTTTGATATATTTACGGTAGGAAATTTACAAAATATCTTCATAGAACATGATCTTTACTTAATATCCTAAAGATTTTTGGCATAAAAGAAAAATTTATCATTTTTCCCCATACAATGTATTTTTTATCTATTGCTACAAATATTCCTGTGCTACTTATGACTGCTTTTGTGCTCCAGGGTCACATATGGCAGAAATGTACAGTAAAAATCATGCAGTTGTCACTCACTTGAAGAAGGCAATGAGCAGGTTGACCATCAGTATGTACTGGACGAACAGATAGACGGCCTGCAGCAGCGGCGTTAGCCACACACCCGTCGCACACAGCTCCTTAGCGTGATCCTCGCTCGAGTTCGCACAAACTGCCAACACACACACGTCACATGACCACATATGACATCACTAGATCATCATTAGAACAACATGATTACTAAGAAAGAACTAATAACGCCGTACTGCATCATGTGCTGAATGAAATCCAATACTTGTTTCATACTAATTTTCTGGCACTGATTCCAAAAACAGTTTCTGTTTTGCTGTTTCACGTCACTTTCTCACTAAATATGTTTTTGCATTTTTAGCATTTTTGCTTTTGAGAATGTGTAGTGAAGAAGACATGGTTTCTCCTTAACCAGCAGAAAAACACCACAAACACAATTCCTGTTTGAATCTAAGCCACATTACAACTATTTGATAAAGTTTTAGCTAATTTTCACATTCATGACATTTTTTGATGCCGAATCCTGAGAATTATGGCCGGAGACTGAAGTAAACATGAGCCTGATGTTTTCTGCTTTTACTGCATCCAGACACAGAAAATTATATTTTATGAAAAAAAAGCTTATTTATAAACACAAAGTTAAATGATAGATTGTGAAGACTTCTTTTTGTCATTAAAACCCAAACATTTGACTGCTTTTGTTATTATACGTGCATTAAAGCGGATACATAAGCATTTTCATTTATACTTTGTAAAAAAAAAAAAAAAAACTGTACATGATGGAAAGTTTGTATTGATATTTTTGAACTTAGCATCATCAAATCAAGTAATATTAGGCCTTTCTTGCAAATCATCAATTTTCGGTAACACTTTATTTTAAGGTGTCCTTGTTACGTTACATGTACTTACTATTATAATAACAATAAATGATGCATAATTACATGCAAGTAACCCTAAGCCAAACCCTAATCCTAACCCTAACCATATAGTAAATACATGTAGTTAATTAATATTACTCAGTACTTAAATGTATAATTACACTGTAACAAGGACACCTTAAAATAAAGTGTAACCAAATTTTGTTTCAAGAGTTGGTTCTGTAATGTTCATAATGAAAAAGAAGCTTATTTTCATAACCATTTTGCATTGTTTTCATGTAATGATGTTTAAGCAGATCTTCCTTTCAAAGTGTCATGACTAAAAATCGAAGATTTTAAAGGCAGTACAACAAACACCTGACGTAAAAATGCTTTTCACATCATTTGTTTTTTTTTTTTCATGTTAGAGTGAGACTTTGAGGTGTATGAAAGTGTTTGATTGATGGTGTGTAAATGTTATGAAAAAAAAGTGGATTTTTTGGGTTAGGAAGTGACAGGTTTTGTGAGATTAACACTACTTACTCCAGCTTCTACTGAAGCGTTATCCGTGCTTTGCTATGAACTATTACTTAACTTAATAACACTGATGTGATCATGTGGTTCAGAGCTCTGTGTGCGAGTCTCCAGGAGTTTACCGTCAATCTCGTACGCGTAAACTTCACCGTACATCATCCAGTACGGCTGGAACACCACATCTTTGGCCAAAGTCCACGAAGGATCCTCGTTTGGGTACAAAATGGCTTTTCGAGGAACCCCAAAACTCAGCAGCACAACGGCCATAATGACCACGATGTAGAACATGTTTGCCACCTGCGGAACAATTAGAGCGTGAACAACACTGGAGGATACGAGTGACTCAAACACACCACTGAACGTTTGTTTCCTCACCATCTTCCCGATCATCATGACATACGGCCCTGCCTGCTGATTGACCGCCAGAATATCCAGCAGCCGCACGTACCAGAAGATGATGTTCAGACAGTACACGATCCGGCCCGCGATGAAGACGTTCCCCGAGCCGAAGCGCAGGCCGAAGCCCACGAAGAACATCAGGATGGCCAGAAAATCTGAAATGTTGAAGTAGTCGCTGAACCAGACTTTAATCTTCTGACTGATTTTGCCTCCTTCAGACATGAACATCTAGAGAGGAAACACAAATGCACTGATGACACAAAACCTGTGTGACCTCTTGACCTCTTGTGCCTATATATCGTCTGCGATATCGTTATTGTTGTGTGATTTGGCATTATCGAGTATATCACAGAATTCAAAACAAAACACACCTACAGAGTGCACGCATTCATTACGTAATGAAGTCTAGCAGGTTAGACTAGTGCGAGTGCGTTCTTTCACTGCGTGATTCAGTCTGTTAAAATCCATTAAGAATGATCACTGAATTCAAGATATGGGGGCAGAAAATTTATATATTTGTATATAGTTAAACAATATCACACGAAGAGTGCCGTTTTTTTCTCCACTAATCAGCATGATACAAATGTGATATTGATTTTATACAACAATTCAATAAACAAGAAGTTAATATTAAGAGACTTACGTTTTAGACACCATATTGCCTGTTTTCACTCTATTTTGCCAAACAGAAATAATTCTAAACACGTCTCAATTTTGCGTCTCTGAGCAACATGACGGTGATTCGTTCCTGAATGAATCACCCGTTTAAATGATTCGGTTCAATCGCAATGACTCACTTATAAACAATGACTTGCTGCCACCTACTGGCGGTTTTAATTTCACATTTAAAGTATCTTTTCATTTTTTTAATAATTTCAAATATCAGTATTCAACGTTTTATGTCTAAAATATCAAAACATTATGCATTTGTAACTGCAGGTTGAACGTATTCATGTCCTGCATTAAACAGTGTGTAAATGCATCTAAACGCAGCTTCTGCGTTTCCTCTGCATTGCAAAGATTAATTTTGTTGATACTGATTTCATTACATACAGCCCAAATGTCGTCTTATTCCAATTGACTGATTAAAAGTAAGAATCTGACTCAAAAGATGATGCACACTTTTAGAAAAAATGGCTTTATAAAGATAAAAATGCCCATAAAAGGTAAAAATCCCAGAAAATATTGAGACATCTTTTTTGGTCAATCTCGCACACCCCTACTCCTGACCCTCGCTTCGGTAATGACCACAGCTGCGTCACGTCTGTTCTAACGGCGAGTCAATCATCAGACGGCAGGGTTAAACGCTCAGCTGGATTCTAACGAATGCTGCTCAAATAATTAAATATTTCTGACACACCTCGTTAAAACATCTGAACACACACACACAGAGAGACAAACCTCTCGAATCTTCTCCACCGCTAGCGTGAAGATGTAGAGAATGACGACCCATTCCTGAGGAGACGGAAACAGCTCCATTTTCACCAACACCACGTATGAATACAGCATCAGAAAGCCGATATAAAAGAGCTAGAACACACAAAACACACCATTAGACAGATGATATCTCTAAAACCTTCATAAGGAGCTCAGATCTCCTCGTAATCACAGACAAGGTTATTTTGATCTATTTGATCTGATATTGGCGAAACATATTTTCGTTGAGCAATAGCCAATCAGGGACATATCTGCTGATTTATTGAACGCAATGACCAGAAGTGTTTAAGTTAGAATCCACTCACCGCTCAAAATGCAGAGTTTTTGTCCAGTGCTGAGTTCTGCAAGCTTGAGAATCCTCTCATTATAACAAAGTGTAGATACGATGTAAATAAGAGATTCATCTGCACACTCGTATAAATGCATGAATGCATTGACTGGAGATTTTCACTTAATAATAAATTACATTTTCGATTTGTTTATTGGCAAACCCTTCCATATGCCTTCAGAACACTTGGAATATGGAATGAGTTGCATGGGATCATTTTATGTTTGTAAAAAGATTGGAAGTTTACAATTTATTAAATGGAGAAGTACAAGCATTTTATTTTTTTGATGCTGATGATTTTGTGATCCGAAAAAAAAATAAGGAAGCCTAATTTGACTTTAGAACTGCATCAGGTTGACTAATTACTGGTTGTGAAGGGATAAATAAACTATAAACTAGAGCGAGCGAGCAAAATAAGGGATTAAGCGTAAAAGAACACATAGTTATTGTGTTGAGGCCCCATTCCTGGAATTTGCTTAGGGCCCCCAAATCACTAAGTCCTCCCCTGTCTATTCACCCAACAACAACAAAAAAAAGCCAAATTTTGTGAAATTCTGGTTTATATAGTAAGTTTTTTTTAAAATTTTCTTATGACTGGATTCTGTGATTCTGCATTTTCTGTGTCTGGTACGATTGCGCAGTTGCTCAAGAATCACTTACCGCTGGTGTGAGCACAGAACGGTAATGATTCAGATCACACACTCAAAAGAATCATTATTCTCTCTTCTGACAATCTTTAATGTTTGTTCAACACATTCACCTCAAACCCTTCAGCTTACATTAGAAACAACAAAGAATGATCAACCGCTGCTGCGTGCACACACACACACACACACACACACACACACACACACACACACACACACACTCGGGTCTGGTTGAAATGTCACTAGTGAACCTTCCACTAGTTCTGTGATGTTTATCTGTGTGTAACGTGGCGGGTTTATGCAGGAACGAGTGTCTCTGATACTATCACATGGGAAAAACAACCCAGAACACTAAAAGTACTGGAAATCACACACACACACAGAGCATGAGAAAGGAGCCGTTCGTACCGTGTTGAACCAGAACTTGACGATAGGCGCATGGTAAAAGGCGTAGAATTTGCGCGTGATGGGTAAACGTCGAGAACGCACATGCACCTCCGTCTCATTCTTCACATCAGCGTTCTCATTCAGACGGGCTTCCTTAAACACATCCTGCAGAAACACAGAGATCAGAGCGGCTCTGTCAATCTGTGCCAGTGCCATTGTGCAATGAGAAAACACGCTCGTGTAAAGATTGACCGTTTCTGAGCATCAGCGATCAGGACGGCAGCCAAGGCACGTTATCACACTTCCAGCGCGTTTAATGTTTGATCCGTACCATCTGGATGTCGTCGGGCTTCTGCAGGCTGTGCTCGCTGTCCTCCATGCTCTGATGGGCGTCCTGCGACTGGGGGATGTGGGACATCTCTGCTTTGGTCTTGTACTCCAGCAGGAGGATGGCAGGAGGAACCAGGATGCTCAGGATCACCTGCACAAACACACATCAGTCACTCGATCGATGGGTGGATAGGGTTGGGTATCGCTTGAATTTGATCAATTCCGATTCTCATCGATTCCCAGTTTCGATTCCAATGTGATTAAAAAAATGAAGTTAAACATTTAGATATCAAACATATTTTATTCTGTCTCTTTTTGCAAAACATTTAATTGCTGCTGAATACCATGAACAAAACTCAGCCGGCTACATAAAAACTGGACTCGATTAAGAGCTGTTTGTGTGCAAAATAGAGCCGCACCATTCCGAATAAATTCTGACTTTTTTTTTTTTTTTTTTTTAATGGAGGTTGTAGTTCTCTCACAATTCTGAAGAAAAAACATTAGACAACTAAACAAAATCTGATGGAATTTATGAACGGAATAATTCAATGACTCACTCAAGATTCACTGGTTTCATTACTGGATGAATCAGTGTTTTTGAATGAATCTCTTGAATGAATGATTCAAAGACAAATACATTTTTAACAGCCCCTTTTTGCCACCTTAAAAAAAATAAAAATAAATAAAAAATGCGCACAGGAATTGATAAGTGGAATTTAAATTTTAATTTTACAACAAGTATCCGATTCCTGACTTTAAAGGCCCGTTCACACCAAGGACAATAACTATAAAGATAACGATGAACATATAGTTCTAAAACTTATCAATATTAAGCAGAGTCCACACCAAAGCTATAATGATAAAAGGCACAAAGAAACAATATCGTTGGAATTGCTTTCAGAACGATTTTTTCCAGCTGATGAATGATACAAACATTGACACCCAATCAGAAACAATCTTGCTGTAACAAGCTTGAGGAAGCGCTGAGAATAAACAGATGATATCGTTCACTGATGTGGATGCTAATATAGTTATCTTTATAAAGTAGAGGCCAAAATCATTAGGACACCACCAGCTAAAAATGGTTTTAAGTCAGTTATTTCTATCTTTTGCTGTAGTGTGTCAGTAGGAAATATCAGTTTACATTTCCAAACATTCATTTTGCCATTAATTGTAATAATCGAGTGAGATTTTTGAGATCTGATCTGATCATCATCAGTCTGTGTGGAATGACATGAAGAAACAGAACAAACTGAGACAGAATAAATCCAGAAGAACTGATGCTTCAAGAAAGCTACCTGCAAAGCTCCTGAGAAACTCTGCTCAAGTGCACCGAGAGCAAAAGCTGCTTTAAACACAAAGGATGCTCACACCAAATGATGATTTCATTTAGTTCACAATAGTTAATTAATAAAGAAAATCTATTTATGACATTATTTTTGACAGCATCCTCATTTTACAGCATTTTTACACAAGTGCCTAAAACTTTTAACAGTACTGTAGCTTTGCAGGTAGGTTTCTTGAAGCATCAGTTCTTCTGGATTTAGTCTGTCTCAGTTTGTTCTGTTTCTTCATGTCATTCCAGACAGACTGATGATGATCAGATCAGATCTCAAAAATCTCACTAGATTATTACAATTAATGGCAAAATGAATGTTTGGAAATGTAAACTGATATTTCTTACAGCAAAAGATAGAAATAACTGACTTAAAACCATTTTTTAGCTGCTGAAAATATTAGTGTTCTAATCATTTTGGCCACTGCTGTATCTTTGTAGTTATCGTTCTTGGTGTAAATGGGGCTTTAGTATCTGATTCTGGAACTGGAATTGATTTTCGATTCCCAATCCTATGGATGGATGCACGAGGCTGCGAGGCTCTACCTTGTACCAGGAGTTCTTGCGCATGTTCAGGCGGCCCATCCACATGTCAGACAGCAGCATCTGCGTGCAGGTGTGAGCCACGAACGGCCGGAGGCGCGACGACACGGCCAGCTTCAGACAGGTGGAGTTGCTCCAGTTCTTCAGCTCATACGTCAGCAGCTTCATGGCCATCGTCTCGTCCTGCCTGAACGACTGCTCCAGCAGATCCACCGCCAGCGTGCCGAACTCACTGACGACAGACACACACACGCTCAGAAAAACACGTCTGAGACTAAACATGAAGCAGAATCAGATTCAGCATCTGATTCTTGGATTCTCCTCTGTGTGTGAAGACGCCACAGGCAGTGGCGTAGCACAAATCCATGAATGAATGTTCTGAAGTGAAGTAAGCTTCAATGGATTTCCCGTGCTTAGGGAGTAGGGTGCAAGGAACACTGTGTAGGGAGCATGTCAATCGGAACACAGTTCATGCATGCAACATTCTTCTAACGAGCTGATGATCTGAATCAGGTGTTAAGCAACATGCAAAATATACAGATTGCGAGGACTGGAACTGAGAACCGCTGCTGTAGATCATGGCGATTACAGCGTAAAAGGACTGATCTAAATGTGAGCCTTGAAAGTCCCTATGGATAAAACATTTGCAAAACACATAAATGTCATTTCTTTTGGTATTACCATTCAGAGCTGAATAACGACACAGCAGCCTCATTTTTGAACATTGCAATGATCAATGATTCTGTTGTTTTCTTGTTTATCTCTGTGAAGCTGCTTTGAAACAATCTGTATTGTATAAAGCACTATGGAAAAAAGTTGTCTAGACTGACGGAGATAGTGTTGTGCCAATAGACGATAGTATAGTGTATCGACGATAGTCAGAGATATCGCCTGTGGCTGATGCCTTTGACGATAGCAAGACAATTAGTATTATTATTATTAGGCTAGTAATACTATTTTATTAACATTAGGTCTTATTTGTTCCATTAAATTTCTTTTTACGCGTTTTTACAGTGTTGCGCATTATAACCAGTCACACACGATTAAGTTGAGCTTATGAACGCAATGGCCAATCAGAGGTGTTCAGATGAGTCATCGCTGAAACAGCGGAGTTTCGTTGTTTTACGTACGTGCGACGCAAGTATAAGAGATTTATTCATCATACAGTGTAGATAGCTTCACTGATTATAACAGGAGTGTTTTGAAAGTGCATAAACTCGTGCTAGACTGAAGTCAGTGATGATGTTCTTTGCTCATTTTCTGTAGCTGGTGTTTGAATAACTGAGGAAATGCAAGCATTATAATTAGTAACTTACAATTATGTTTCTATTAAATTGTTTTCATGTTACATACAAATTCAGTCATATTAAAAACATTAGGCTTCTTTTAGCCTTACGCTGGAGTTGGTTCACTTTCCAGCAATGAAACTAAGTAAATAAATAATTAAATAAAATATCACGATAATATCGTGTATCGCGACCTCACAGGCTGATGATGGGACGACATGAAAATTGAGCATAATCGCCCAACACTAGACAGAGACTCACTTGGAATACTCTTTCAGCTCCTCGGAGGTGTCGTCCACCACGTCGCTCTTCTTGGCCTCGTATCCCATGGAGCGCAGGAGTTTGCAGGCCACCAGCGCTTTGGCCATGGACTCCTCTCCATGCTGCCAGAAGAACAGAGACATCTTCTGCCGCTTCATCAGCACAGCCCACACCAGCAGCTCGTTGAAGGGATACGGGAATCTGCGCGTCTCCGGGTCATCAATGTCCACCACCTCCTCCTTACTCTTCTTCTTCTGCTGCTCAGAGACCGAATCCAGCTGAGGAAAAAACACACACTGTGAGAGATACAGCAACACAAATGACAGACAAACACGCTCAAACACTCGTCTTACCTTGGGTTTGTAGGGCTGAGCCGTGTTGATGAAGTGATTGTGTCGCGTCTTCTCTTTTTTATCTGCCTGAATACTGAAGGACTCATGGGAGCTGCTGGCCGTGTGTCGACCTGACCGCTGATGGACACAGCCACAGACGGATAGAGAGAGATAGTCAGACAGAATGACAAACAGACAAAAGGACAATCAGACAGACAGACAGACAGACAAAAGAACAAAGACAGAATGACAGACAGAGAAACGAATGAACAAACAGACAGAACGACAGACAAATGGAAAAAAGATAGATGGACATACAGACAGATGGAGAGAGAGAGACGGACAGACAGAAAAACAGACAGAGAATGACAGACAGACAAATGAACAAAGAACAACAGACAGACAGACAGACAAATGGAAAAAAATACAGATGGATGGACAGACAGACAGAACAACAGACGGACAGAATGACAAACAAACAAAGACAGAATGACAGACAGATGAGTAAAGACAGAACAAACAGACAGACAAACAAACGAACAGACAGAACAACAGACAAACGGAAAGAAAGATGGATGGATGGAGAGGTAGACACACACACACAAAGAGACAGACAGACAAAGCATTAGATCTTTCATTCTGATCTGGCTAATAATTAAATAATAAGGTAAAATTAAAATCCAGAAACCATTTTAAAATAAAAGAAATACTGAAAAGTTTTAACAAATATATAAAAAAAAAAATTAAATCTAAAAAAAAAAAACACTTATCTGCATATCATGTGACCATTAACCGGCATCAGAGAACCATGATCATGCAAATGTTTTATTAAATTATTAAAAAAATTTAATTAAAATCTCAAAATCTTAAAGTAAATATTTTTAGCACTTATTTCAGCTGATATAAACACATTTGAGAAGGGCAGCTGTTCACCCGGCTGTTCCCGTGCAGGTTGTTGTAGATGATGCGGAAGCGTTTGCGTGTGTAGTTGCATCTGTACGTTCCTCCCATCAGATACTCGATCACCAGACCCACGTCGATCAGCGTGATCTTATAGTTTGGCGGGAGGTTACCCTACCAAAAACCACCAGGAAACAAAACTCAGACGGACTGTAGTTTGGCATCAGACACTCAAGCTTCAGTCGAGCAGCTTTACCTGTTTGACGTCCCTCACCAGGTGATAGAGCGTCGGATTGGTCGGAGTTTGTTTCTGTGAGAATAGAAATGTTCAGATCAGGGTTCGTACAGAAACTGCAAAATTAAATTCCAAGACTTTCAAGGAGTTTAA